>CM047525.1:21827425-21875676 GCA_026122265.1 Ammodytes dubius
CGGGGAACTCTACCTCCATCATCTTAATGGCGGCGGGCTGGCGCTCGCCCTGTGCTCCACGCGCACCACACGGCTGAAGCTCCCTCGACCAATCAGGGCCTTGATGTCGTATCTGACAGGGGGGGGCAGAAGTGGGAATGATGAGTCATTATAGTGTAACTGTCTCCTGATACACTGTTGCAAAAACACTCAACAGTCTCTCAGCTGTGATGTATATACGTGGAAGGAACATCTGCATGTTGTAGGCTACGGAGCATACTACAGCAAAGTCAACCGGGGCAATTTCAGACAGCACGCCTATTAAAAGTGTGAGTATCAGATGTAGAAAGCTCCCTTAAAAACATTACATTTGCTTATAAAGATGGAGTCAGCAATTTGGAGAATGTTTGTTGACGAAATCAGTATTTGTCAAATCAATCAATGATTATCTCCTCATGATCCGCTATGTGTCAGTACTTGTGTGTGTGTGTGTGTGTGTGTGTGTGTGTGTGTGTGAAACTAAAATAAAAACCCTTGTTAAAACCCAGCCTCCACACAAGCATCCACCTTTAATTGGTTTATGCTTTGATCCGACATGTACGGCAAGGCAGTCTAACGGGTATTTTTAGACCCAAGCATCTCAAATGAAGATCTATACAGTTAGCGCCAATAAACTGTATTGCATGAAGGTTGGCGGGGGTAGGCTGAGTAGAATGTGATGCCTGGTGACGTTAAAAAAGGCTCCCATGAGCATTGCTCTTAATACGTCATTCAACCTTGTGTTGTGCAGCACATTATGCATTTGCTTTGAATACAAATAAAAGTGGCTGCTCACAGTGTTGAGATTATATCACTTGTGTACAGCACATTCGCAATTATTCAGCATTTTTCTTTGGTTCTATTCTTAGCACAGTGCTCCACTTGAAATTACAAAGACAAAAAGAAGGTCACCACCAAAGCATGTCTAGACCAATATGTTATTTGACGACATTTATCCAAGATCAAGACACATTTTGTAAATTTGTTTTAGGAAAAAATAGACAAGCCATCATTTTAACATGGGTTAAAGTGGCACATAGTAGACTTTACGTATAGTTTAACTGCAAAACTAAGCAGATTATTTGATCAAAATTTAACCTGATATTGTTCTTGAATATGAATGTGTTACCTTGCTGTTACACGCGGATCAAACTTATCCTTGTACTTGGCCACTTTGTCCTGCTGGCGTCCGTTTCTGAGTGTCTCCTGTTGTCTGTTTGACTCTGGCTGGCGTTCTTTAACACCGGTGGAGAACCAGGGCCCTCTCTGCTTCTTCTTCTCTGTACTCTTCTCTGGCTGGGAGTCATCGTGTGCTTTACTGAAGGCCACGAGCGATTGCACTACACTTACATAACCCTTCTTGGAAGCCTCGGGCAACACCTTACTGCTCCCACAACCCATCACTCAGCTGCAGCTATAGCCATAGGAGCGAAACACACACAAAAATAGCTTGAAATAAGAAAAACACACCGGCTTAACATGGCAGCTGCTTGTTTCTGCTATAGTGCAATGAGGTAGGCGGTCAGGCAGGTGTTGATTTAGGTGAGTTAACACTGACAACAGACTCCACCCATCCATTGGTGTTAGTGTGAAATCAACCCCTCAAATCACGCATGTGGTAAAAGTGTCAGGTAAATAGCAACTGTTTGAAGCTATTGTCAGTCCAGTTACAGTAGACCACCACGACAAGCACAGCCTGGAGAGGACAACAGTGGAGCCACACACAGTAATGTATGCAGCTATACAGCACATGGTATGTTCCGTAAAATGGTTTCAAAATGCTTCATTATTGGCACTCAAAAAGGCAACCAGTTTTTGGAAGGTGTGAAGATAAAATGCTTGTCCACTTCAAGAGATGCTTAGAGATATTAATAACATATATTTGTGTGAAGCATTCATTTAATCCTGCACCCAGTGTTGACAGGTACGGTTAATAGCTAGTTTTAAAGGGACACTATAGGAATCATGAAGGAATTTGTCTTATAAGAGAAAGTTTATCACACGATTAGTTAAAATGCCAGCCTTAAAACTTTGAAAGTTTTTCAGACTTCCGTACTTGGATGCAGGCCTATTTTTAAGTGTTGTCAATGCTACTATAAGTAAATGATTCGTCAACAACCACCGTCAACTCAACAGCACATAACGCCACAATAACTCAATTCGGGAATGAATTGCTGTTACATTTTTGGAGATGTACTCCTTCGAACAAGAACAAATCACCTTGTAATTTTCTACATAACCAAGACTGAGATTAACCACCTACACACACAACTGATCCACTCGAGCACAACTTGTGAACATGTACAACCCATAAACACAGTTACATGTCTTCCTATTTCACCAAACCCCTAACACATTTACTTTCATCAAAAGGGAACTATAGCACACACTACATTGTGCAATTGAATTTTATCCCCAGTGTATTTTTCTAACTGATTGCAGATTATGTCGTATTGTGTCTAGGACTTACAGAGAACATGCTCATTGTATCGTCTGCATTGTGGAGCACAGTCTGCCGTATTGTTCCTGTCAAGCCTGTGACTACTGCTAAGCTTATTTTTTTTCTATTTTCTGCATTATGTTGTGCTGCTGTCATCATGTGTCCATAATCTTCATAGAATGGAGGAGGAAAAAACAACAATACAAATAACATACAGTCCCATTCTCTCTCTCTCTCTCTCTCTCTCTCTCTCTCTCTCTCTATCTCTCTCTCTCTCTCTGCCTGCTTCATGTCCTGCGTATTGTTTGAAAATTCAGTGTGGAAAACTGAAGATGCCACCAAAACATGCACATATATATTCATATGCAACTGCAGAGAGGAAACAGGGGATGAAAAAGGAGTAGGAAGCACCTTTTTGTTTGTTATAAACCAAAAGCAGTGTGCCGTACATAGAGCTCAGATGATTCTGTTTTTCACTTGAGCGGAACCGAAATAATGTGGTTATATGAGGTTGGAATAATGAGTTCATGTTTATGAATAAATTGTGCAGCATATCTGTGTATTTTAGTCAGATTTTGCAGATCCTGCTTCCAAAATAAGGTATTTTGAAAAAAGTGCTGCCTATATGTTGACATTGATGATACCTCAAAGGGATAATGTTTTATCTTTTAAGATATTTTTTTGGCATTTTTATGCTTTATTGACAGTGCAGAGAGACAGAGGTGAAATGGGGCAGAGAGGGGAGTGACATGCAGAGAACGACCGCGGGTGGGAATCGAACCCGGGTCTGCTGCTGGGCCCGGCCCGGGAGGGGGACGCCTTACCAACTGAGCTAAAGACGCCCCCGGGGATAATGTTTTATGACTGAGAAATGTTTTTTTGTTTTGGTGACATCTTTAAATTCAAGCTTTTAGTTGCTGTTGTGTTCATGCATCACACATGTCACTCAAAACTCTCTTGTTATTTGCCCTTATTTCTCTGTTGTTGAATTTTTTTTGTGTGTCATATGCTTCAATAGAGGTAGCAATCGCTACTCATTCTCACATGTCGTATTGCTTTCATTTTTCTTTTTGGCATTTATTAAAAGATATCTTCTGATGTTTGTGTATATGAGAAAAATGCACAATTTTTTCGTGTGCCAGAATAATTGTTCCCCACCAAAAGCCTACCAGATGGGAAAAACGGGTAATTCTTTCATCAAACGAGTATAGAGGTTTGAATCGCTATTGTGTTGTATCCATTGGCAGTTAGGAGATCGGGAATGTTTATTTATTAAAAAAAAACTGTCATGGATGCTATTATATATCGCTGTGTGTCTTTTCAAAGATATAAATTGTGTTGGTTGTTGGACAGAGAAGCAGGCTGCATCATCAGTTGCTTGTCTGTTGCAGTTTTTTTTTTTCATGAAACCGAAGAGGGAATGCTTGGCCTATCATTCTGTTCTGCTGTCACACACTCTCTATCCCTTCTCCAAGGACTGCAAACGCGCGCACACACACACACACACACACACCACACACACACACACACACACACACAACAACACACACACACAACCACACACACACACACACACACAACACACACACACACACACACACCACACACACACACACACACACACACACACACACACACACACACACACACACACAAACAAGACACATACACATTGACATACACAGACACAGACACACACCACACACACACAACAACACACACACACACACACACACACACACACACACACACACAAAAGAAAGAAAAGAGTGAGACGTGGAACCACAACGCCCCTCCATACGCAGACACAAAGAGCCAACAGAGGATAGACATCACATCAGCACTGAGGTGTTAAATCGTCCTTCAGAAGTCTTCCTCCAGGGAGTCAGCAGTTGTGCATTTATCGAACCGCTATCTGATTACTAAAGGGCTCTGTCCGTGGTTATAAATGAAGCCACAACATGTGTGTGTGGTGTTGGTAATACACATGGGCCCTGGGAGTAGAAAGCCATTATGGGCTCTTGTGGATGCGTTTAGGGGCCATAGAGGAGTGGTCAGAGTGCGGGCTGCCACTTGCCAGTCAGTTCATTACTGTTGTTATTGTAGTCGGTAGGATGTGATACCTGTGTGTGAGACGAGTTGACTGGAAGCCACAGCAAAGTACAAGCTGCGGGTTGAAGTGGCTCTCAAGCACAGCTTAGGAGTAAAAGGCTGTTAAAAGAGCTATGTTTGTGTTTAGAGTTAGGCCCTCTTAGCTCATTTTAAGGGAAATATTAATGATACAGCATTCATTCAATTATAGTTCAGACAATGGTATGCTTCCAGGGCTTTACATAAATACATATTTTCCTGTTTTGGTGTGGAAAAACTTGACTGGCCTGAACATAAAAACCATTTGGAATGCAGACGGTCAGTCAACATCAGTGTCTGAACTAACTAATGGTCTACTGGCTCCAACATATGGTGGAAAACCCCGACAAAGAGAGGAGATGCTCACATCAGCAGATTAATATTGATGGTTGTGAAACAAGACACGTACATCATCCGGTATCCACTTGACCATGAGCTGTGTGCAATACAATTCAGAGGTTCTACAGTAAGAACCGGAAATCAAATCCATTTAATTTTCTAGATTTGTCAGAGTTTTTGGATGTTGGAGTTGAATGTTGCTTGCTAAAATGTCTTGTCAAATATGAATGTACAGAATAAGAGAGTAAGAGAGATCTTGAGCATAATGATGATTTATTTCTTGGAGGTATAAGGCAACCTAAAAGTTCAATACTTTATCAAGATTTAAACAAAAAATGTCATGTGATACAAGCACAACAACAGAGGAGTCCATCAGTCTTAATGTCATTTAAACTAGAAGTATATGTCAGTGCACAGAGTACACCCAATTTACTTTACACACCTGTCACCTGAAACGGTACTGGCCCTGGTTTTTGTCCCGTTCCATGTACTAAAACCCATTCTAAGTCCTTCCAGATAGACAATGCGTGGACTAATGAAATACTGTGGCTGCTGTTGATCGATCTCTGAGATTTGCTTACCAATCTATGCTGGGCCAAGCCCTGTCGTGACCCCTTTACACCGGCACTGAGCTCCACAATGCACCATTATCAATCTGATTAATTAAAGCCTTCCGTGATTCATCATTTGGAACACTGGCCTGTAATTGTTGTTTTGCGGAGAGATGGAAAATAAGTGAGCCGGACACAAGACGAATGTTTGCTTATTACAAGCTGTTGTTGAGAGTATGGGAGAAATCAATGCTTGAGGGGGGGGGAATACTTTTCTTCTGTTCTTGTCAGGGCATTTAAACACAGCCCACTTTAATACAACACTGTGGAATGAGCCCCCCACCCCCTGACTACACACACACACGGCTATGCGGCAATAAAAGCAACACTGCTGGAGCACAATGGGTAACCCAAACAAAACTAATTACAGTGACAAGTGAGGCGGGCGCCATGGTCTGTCAACAGAGCAGGGGGGGGGGGGGGGGGGGGGGACGTTACATCTCCAAAGGCAGCATCCTTTGGGACGGCTAGTGACGGATACTCTAATTTTCTTTTCTCTGTTGAAGAGCCCGGAGGTGGCCAGAAGGGACCTAGGCACGGCACGGACAAATTGTCTGCGACGTCTTGATTGAACAAATCACGGACATTGCGCGAGTCAAGCTAAAATTGGATCCAGTTGACAGATACAGTCACCTGCAAACCGTCGTGATGTCAGGCCATGGACTCACATGTGTAATTAATGGACAGCGCTGCTAATGACTCTTTAGCAGACACACACACACACACACACACAGAGATAAAGAAAAGCACTGAGGGAGAGGGAGTGTGGTGGTCTAATAAGTCTGATTTTGAAAAGCAGCTGTGCCGTGAATCGTAAAGAAACACACAGCGAGTATTCCCCGCAGAGATGTTCCCTCATTCACCCCCCCCCCCCTCCCTAAACTAATGCAGAATAGCTGAAGTGATTAATTATGCGGGTAATTGTGCGTGAAACCAACATTCTTGCCTTGTGTTTCACTTACAATTGCAGATGTCCACAAAGTATTTTAAACTATTTTGTAGGGACACAAACTGTATATGACATTTTTTTACATTTGCCTATTTTCAACTGACCAACCAAGCACAACATGTTGACTAAACTATATGTGCACATTTATTTATCAAGCCATCAATATTACCGTTCCTTAAAAGAAAGAAATGTGGGATCAATGTTTAAAGTTATTCAATGTCCGAGGAACCATAGTTGTATGAACCCAGGGAGCTTTCATTACACGCCAACACAATTTGTCGCTCAAATTCAAATGTTCAACTTGATTCTTGACCTTGAGAGAGCAGCTGTGTCTCAAAATAATTTATCTTTATTTTTTATTTTTTTGGGCATTTTTTTGCTTTATAGACAGTGCAGAGAGACAGAGGTGAAATGGGGCAGAAGGGGAGTGACATGCAGAGATCGACCACGGGCTGGAATCGAACCCGGTCGCTGCTGGGCCCGGCCCGGGGGGGGGGGGGGAGCTCTAGCAACTGAGCCTAGGGCGCCCCTGTGTCTCACAATCATGATGTATCAAATATCATGTGCTATGATATAGCAAATGTAGCAACAGGTTTAAAAAACGTGAACCTTACTTAAAAACAAAATACATTTGGGTGTGAGAGTGTCATTTTCAAGTCCTCTGCCTACAGAACAGTAAGGCTTTCGGGGATCGACTTTTCCTACCTTTTGAAATATTGACTGGTAAATTTTGGGGGAAGCAACATTTCTCTCAAACAGATATATTGCGTTTTTTTTTTTATGGGAGAAGTCCTCAATTATTTAGTCACCCAGTGGCAGAAAGTTTAGAGAGTCTGAAGTGATGGAAATTTAATATCTTCATCGCGTCCATCAAGCCTTGAGGGAAGTACTTCAAAACGTGGACACACACACACACACACACACACACACACACACACACACACACACACACACACACACACACACACACACACACACACACACACACACACACACACACACACACACACACACACACACACACACACACACACACACACTCTCTTCCCTCACCGTGAACAGAAAAATTTAATTTGAAAATGGGCAGAAGGATTATTCCCATTATCCTGCTCCCAGACACTCATTTTTTAAATGACAGACATATGCAAGTGGCTGTAATTATAGTGGGAGAACAGAGAGGTTTTTCTTCCATCCTTTGATTGTTCCGGTGCTGCGTTTTTAGATAGTGCTATTGGTCACTGCATTGGAGTTTAATCAACCGTCCATTCATTTTCATATTACCACCTCAGAATAACCCAAAGAGGATTCTGACTACAGGTTGATCACTGGTGTATTAACAGTTTTACACCAAACGTGAACCAACAGTGACACCGTGCATGTGACGCATGCACTGTGTAAATGTGTCACAAGTGTGGTGGTTCAAGATTTAAAAAGGTGCTACGAGGAACTTTGAAGTATTTCTGAAACAGTCTCATTTCGCCTCTGATGATCTTAAATGACATGTAACATCAAACGAGATCCATCAGTGAAAAGAATGCTATTTTGATACAGTTTTTCTTAATGCCTTTGTCATGGGTTACGCTCACCCAGGAACTGCAGCTGGCATTGTTAAAATACTGCTTTTGTCCAAATGGGGGTTAACACAGGAATGAAAAAAACTGAAAGTTCCTCGGAGACCTATATGCTAAATCTAATGGATGTTTATTGAGACCTGGTTTTACATTTAGACCAATACCTAATGTTCACTGTTTGATTTCAATTCCATTTCTTTACATCTGACTTCATTTTAAATGTGTTGCTTGCCTGTACTCTTACCACATGAGTAAAGTGAGAAGCAGTGAGAATGATCGGCAGTTTAGGAAATTACTATCTCCATGAAATATTAAATGTTCCTCCCGAGAGTTTTCATGTCTCCCGTAAAAAAAAAAAAAATCTTGAAATGTTGAAAGACATGTGAGCAGTCTGGGAATCTTTCCTCTAAGTAATAAAAGAGAATATAACTTAAAGTGGAAACAATTACTAAGTGGCGCCACAGTTGGCGTCGGCATGGCAACAACAAAGCACAGCTTTCATGTGCTCCACACAGGAATTATGAGCACAGCTGGGGGGAGGGTGATCTAAGCTCAGATCTAATGCTATTCTGATTAAAGGTGCAGTAAGTGATTCTGTAGAACGCTTGTTGTCAAAATCACCTATTGTCAAAATCTGTGAATATCTCCTCATGATCACAACCTGTCCAAAAAAAATCCAGTGTTTATACAAAGCATAAGGTAAATCGGTATATACACAAAAGGGGGCCAATCGTAGATGACACATGCCATTTGCAGGGCCTAGGCTGTGTGTTAATACTGCATTTTGTTTCAGTGCACACAGCGGTCTTCACCTTTGAATGTCCCCAGATGAAAAACAAAAAAGCTTTTAAAATATATTGTTATAACTGACTTCTGAACTGACTCAAACTATGAAAATGCTGCCAAGGTCTCCAAAAAGCATTTCGCTTAAAAGTTCACATCTGTTGAGTGATCATAATCAAGGGCAGGCCAACATGTCTCTTCAGCTGCTACAGTGCTTTTTTGACTTGTATTATATATTCCAGAGTGCATCACATTCTCAAGGTGATGCACCAGAAATAAATGGGACAGAAACACCATTGGGATTCAAAGAATGCAGCCGCAGGAGTTTGCAGCGAGTGAGGACTGAACTTGACACTCGGTAAAAGTTGTTCTAAAAAATCTGATCTTCGGTGGACTTTATTTGACACCTCATCTGTTTAAAATGGAGAAAACAAAAACTACTTTTGCAGGCTGTACATATAGGAGTATTCCTTTGCTATCTCTTTCTTTCAGGTTAAAGGTGGAGTCAGTGATTCTGGAGAACGTTTGCTAATACACAGCCTAGGCTCTGTAAACAGGCATGTTGCTAGCTTACGGTGGCCCACTTTTGTTTACATACCCTTTGTTTACATACCAGTTTACAGAGCCAGGCTGTATAGTAACATTAGATTATTTTTATGGACAGGTAGCGGATCGTGAGGAGATATTAACTACTTTCGTTTTTTCAAAAAGTGATTTTGACAACAAGCATTTCTGAAGAAGGCATGAACATGTTGCTGTGTATGTGTAATGGGTAAATGACATGATCATTCAGTTTGAAGCTCGTGGAAACCGTAACTGTAATAATGGGACTTCTGGTATAATGCTGACAATGCCTGGCTGTCCGTCTCACCTCTCAGCATTGCTGTCAAACCCATAATCAAGGTAACAAACACACCCGTAGCCAAAGCTGTTATCTCTCCATGGTCTCATTATCTCCTACCTGCTCTAGCGTGGAATATATGCCTCTGGGGGGGGGGGGGGGTGTAGTGTTTTTATTTATTCTTTATGCAGTTAGATAACTTATTATCAAGTGAAATCAATGCAACCTATACCCGCTTAGGATGAGTAAAAACATTTGTATCTATGGGGTGACGCTGTGTGTGTGAGCTGCTTTAGTTTCTGAGTTATTGCAGGTGTCTAATTTAAAGCTAGAGTGCGTAACTTCTGTGGCCCCCTTAAGGAATTCTGATTAATTACAAAAACACTGTCGGTGCATCTACATGAGGTAATGCCTTAGGTGATCTCGCATGGATTCTACACCTCCTGCTTGTACGTCCAGCTTTTTTCTTAGCAGTACAATCAACAACTGAAACATTTCACAGACACTTCTTGAGCTCCTGCACTAGTGTCGTGGGGAGGGGGGGGGGGGGGGGGGGGTTACTGGTTTGTGATCGCTGCCATTCAGTGAAATACAAAGATAGGAGCTGATAGGCTTAATCAACTTCCTTTCAACTCATTTGGCGATGGCTTGAATGTAACCGACATTCATTTATTTGAAAAGGTTACGTGCTATAGCTTTAAAGGTAACGCAAGTGTACAATTAATCATTTTATGTAAAAGCACTATAGTGGTAATGGATACAGCCACAGGGAATGAGATTCTTTGCAGAAGCCACAGGCGAGGATCAGGTAATCAAGGCACGTTCATTTGTCAGGAGAGCAGTGCAGGAGTGGACTGTGGGGGCACAGAGGATGCATCTTTTACTGTAGCACTGTGTTAGCCCTGCTGCTGATAGCGCACAGGCATAGTGACCTAGACAATAATTGATCCCTCCAAGCAAAGTATTGATTCAGTGATCGATTGGCGAGAAAATGTGTAGACTACTGGGACCCTATTTACACATTTATGCGTCTTAAGTGGACAGCCATCCAAGAGCAAGAAAATGTAGATGGAACTAAAAGCATCTAAGGATGGATATAAATCTGATACGATAAGTATTCTAGCAATAAAAACTGGTGTGTTTTTTTTATGCATAGGCCTACATGAAAATAATCATTCTCCTTCCATGTGTAACAGCAGTAAGCGATCAGTGGACATTGATATAAGTCACACAGGGTCTTAACCCCCCGTGATTATGGCGGGCTGAAATGACACCCAAAAGGCATTAGCCATTCCTCCCTGTCTCATAAAGAGCAACAGGAGGAAAATGGCCACAGCAATTTTAACACCCAGTCATACAGAATCCTTAATGTGGTAGTGTAGCGTTCATCTGATCCCTGAACAGATCTTAATTGGTAATAATCATATAGCATATCCACAGTGTTTGCCCTGTTGCTATGCTACCAGACAATAATTGATCCCTCCCAGCAAGCATTGGATTGGTAATTGTTTGGACGTACATTTAGATTGTATCTGTCTTGAGTGGGTAGCTTATACGTACAATAGCAACAAAAATAGGTTGGAATCATAACCCATACATAATAACCTTTACTCCTCCCAAGCGTAACTATGGCAATAAGCAATCAGCAGACATTGATATAAATTAGCCTCAACGGGGTCCTTACCGGGCCAGTGATTACCGAGGCTGAAATTACACAGAACTGGCAATAACATTAGCCCTTTCTCCCTGTCTTGTGATGAAATGGTCATAGCAATTTTAACAGACACAACTCTCTTACAGAATGCTAAATGTGTTGGTGCATTTATCTGATCACGATACTATCAGCAACATTTTGTCTGGCTCATAGTCCATCTTGCAAAGTCATTCATGCACATTTATGCAAATGCACACTTGTGTCATATTGTCAGCTACCAGGCTAAATCATTGAGTCATATTGTAGTGACCCTGCAGGAGTAATGGGAAAACATAATGGAGAGTTCATGGAAGGAGGGAGTTACGCCTACTTTGTGATTAGGGGAGGGGACAGGAATACAAATTGGAGGTAATAATACGGTCAGTTTTGGAAAAGCCCTGTGAAGATACACTGCTACACCCCATAGCTAGCTAGCTATAGCTACTGTCCGGGTATAGGCCTTTGTTGTTTAGGGCCCTTGTACCGTACCTGTCTATCCTTTTAAACAAGGGTAATGACACTAGGTTATCCGGTTTGACGTCAGCCATGGTTTCGGCCCCAAGCGCCACAATATTGAATCCCACCTGGGTCGTATCTGATATGAGACACTATTATTTCAGCGTATATAGATTATAGATAGACCTAATGTGTGTAAATGTTATAAGCTAAATGCTGTTGAAAGAGTGCCTTCATGCAAACAATATCCTCATGACACCAGAGACACCTCTATACTTTGCCCACAATTGAGCTTTCAGATCCTTCCAAAAAAAACTGCTGTCACATCCGTCACTGTCAGTGTCCTCGCCAGGCAAATTCAGTTGTCAAAAATCCCGCCAATTTGAATGCGGTTTAGACATAACTGCGTGTCATTGATTGATTAATTGCTTTGATTGACATGCAGGGAGACACTAATTGGAGCTTCTGGAGTTATCAGAGGAATTAGGAGGTTTGTCTTTGTCCCTTCTGATTCGTCAGACTTGGGTCATTGTGATGTGTGGTCGGTTGATTGACAGGCGGCCTGGTGAATGCAGCCTGTCAATTTGAGTGGCGGGTGTGAGGATGTGGGGACACTCACACATACAGTCGATTGCATGGTTCCTCAAAGTCAATGGTGGAAAAAAAGGCATCCTACAAATAATATAATACAAGTAATATAAATGTAACAAAATAAGGATAATTCATTTTTTTTTGTAATTTACTTTTTACTATGTAGGACACAATCCGAAACTCCTAGTCCTGAAGTTAGTACTTCTTTTAGAGTTAGTAGTAACTTTTATTTTCAAGAAACTGTACACTAAGTAAGACATACTCCATATATTGCACATATTCCATTTCTACCAAGTTTGTTGAAAAAAAAGTGGCAAAAAAATTAGACACATTGTACCTTGAAAATCAATTATACTGACCACAAACAGCAAACTCTCAGGTTTTTGCTGAACCCTCAAAGACAAACACACACACACACACACACCACACACACACACACACACACACACACACACACACACACACACACACACACACACACACACACACACACACACACACCACACACACACACACACACACACACACACACACACACACACACACACACACACACACACACACACACACACACACACACACACACACACACACACACACACACACACACACTACAACACTCAGCTGCAGCCTAGGCCACAACCTTTCCAAAGCCACCGCTGCACAATTCATTTGATCCATGGTTCCACCAGTTAAAAGGCCGAGCACTAACCTTTCCCAATGACAGGGCCGTGGGGGGAATCATGACATAGACGGAGGATCATCTCCCCTTGCTACAGCTCCGGGTTAAAGACACAAAAACAACGCTAGAACAATTCTCACTCTATCTCTCTCCGACCGACAGAGCCGTCTTATTTCTCTTTTCCAAAGGGAGTGAGAAAATGTCCAGATCGCGGAGATAACTGAGGTGTTGTTTTGACTATGATATTTAAGCTTGTTTCAGAAAAATTCTTTCACTAAGATATTCAGATCACTCATTCGGGCTCATTCAAAGAAGATATGCTCACTTAGGAGATGGTTAAAGCATGCAAAAGATAATTGAAAACAATTGAAATGGTCTCCACCCAAGGGTAGATCTTCCCATATCATTTTAATTAAAATATTTTTTTTATTGCTGTGGAACCTATAGTGTAATAATTCCTGTCAGAATAAATCAAAAGGAGGATTGTAAGCGTCTAAATCTTATCAGAGCAGTTTTTCTCATTTTCTCCCTGAAACAACTGTATTCATTTTGTAAAGTTCAGCTCACATCAAACAACAGCTGATAAGAGGATTAGCATATGTCTCAGTCAGTGTGTTTCCATGGGACAGCTAGATAGGATTAAGACATATACTGATGTTGCCAATCAAACGGACCGCGTCACTTGTCTGAGGATACATGGCCTTTCAGAGAGTCGAATAAATGGCCGGAGCATGGCTGACTCCGCTAAGTGGTTATAGAGCCACGTCCGGTTCCTTTCCGGCAACAACACTACTACTGTATCTATTACGTTGTTTCCTTCCACTTTCCTTGTGAAATCCCTGGCGGGAATTCTCGAGCATGCGCAGAACGCGAACACCAATATGCCATGTGCGATCCTGTATACATGCATGAAAAAAAACTTTGTAAAAATAACATTATTTGCCCTGATGGTCTTGTTTGCTATTACATGTCATTTATGATCACCAGAGGAAAAAATTATACTGTTTCAGAAATATTTAAAAGTTCCTTGTAGCACCTTTAATCTGATCATTTGGATTGTTCTTAAAGATGGCAATGTTGATAAGGTGATAACAGGTCAATATTAAAGGCACACAGATAAAACCATACAAGATTTGATAGAAAATATATGTTTCATCCCCCATAAATCTTGCTTATAATGTTTGGACATGTTGGGACTGACAATGCCACAGTAACAAAACAGTAGAAGATGGAGTGCTATAAAATATTTGAGATAAATTGATATTCTAGACTGCGAAGGTCATGGTCCCTGGGGATTAAATGCACACCACATTGTGTGTTTGTTGATTGATTCTTGGTCGTGGCTATTTTTCTTTTCTGCGGACACTGCCTTTTCTGTGCATTAATAACACACACACACACAGAGCTAAAGGAAATGGTAGTTTGAACAGTGTTGAAGAGGAATAAATGGTTTTCAGATGCAGTTGTTTTCTGGACTGCCCATGTAGCTGCGGGAACAAGTATACGTATGTCAAAGTTACTGTTGAATTAGTTGAGGATGTGTATTGAAATCTGTCTGTCTGTCCATCTGTCTGTCTATCTATCTATCTATCCTATCTATCTATCTATCTATCTATCTATCTATATCTATCTATCTATCTATCTATCTATCTATCTATATCTATCTATCTATCTATCTATCTATCTATCATTATCTATCTATCTATCTATCTATCTATTTTAACTTTGATTGAGATTTTTACCACTTAGGTTATATTTTTGCCTTTAGCGCAGACAGATTAACGTGATTAATGAAGGTGCACTTAAATAAGTCACGGAGATAATTCCCATGAACTGCTTTATTAATTTCCACGTGAACTCTGGTATTCAAGATGAGAGAGTTAGCACATCCCTGTTCACTTATCCAGCATGTAACATTACAGTTTGGAGAGAAAACACTGAGTCCTGATGAATAAAATAAGAATATATAATAAAAAAAAACAAATGCTATCCACCATGTTTGCTCCACCTTAGCGAATCAGTCATGCATTTTCCAATTACAGCTCTACATCACCAACCCATACACAATCACTGGAGCGGACACAAACAAGAAGATTAGGAATAAATGATATGACACACAATGACATCTCTAACCAGACCATGACAAAACTTACCAACACAGCCTATTTATTCAGTAGTAAGGGGGTAAAAGGATTTTTAGAAATGGTCGTGAGTAAGAGGCGAAAAAGAGTTGCGGGGGACGGTAGAAGTTTTGTGATTGATTGCATGTGATGTAGAGCAATTAGACGAAATTAACAATTTGCATTTTAATAACATTATTATCATCACTTAAATGAATTCATTAGTCTTGATTAGTTTGGTATCAGTATGACAAGTGCAGCTCAATAGAGCGTGATCATGCTAATAGAAGGCTGAGGGGTGCAACAGATAGAAGCAGCGATAGGAGGTGTAGTGATGGGGGGGGCCATGTATTTACTGGGAGATGTTTTTTTTATCAGTAAAGCATTGTGTAAAGATTGTAGAAAATCTAATCGTATTAAACACAAACAATAAAAAACACAATATAGTGTTTGACATAATATGTTTCAGTTTTCAAACCTGAAACGTGGCGGTTGTTTTGGAATTTTTATAAGAAATGGGCCATTCAGATGCAGAATCACGCACATTTTTATCCACTCATACAATGCCCACTCTTCCATGGTGATCTATCCATCTCTGCACACTCTTATAATACTTTTACTTCTAATATATACTTTTTACTTCTAATTCTAGGCCTTGTAATGTCAATGAAACTTGGAACTTGGTTTCTGACGTTCTTTGGTCCATGTGTCTTGCCTTCCATAGCAGACATAGTACTTCAGTTCTCCTTCAACACATAGGTCATGTGATACTAACACAACTATCTCCATGACATCATCCGCTCAATAAGGAAGTGTGATTGACAGCTTTTGCAACACCAAATAAGTGGACCCATACTGGCTGCAAAACAAAAAAATAAATGTTGAATAAATGCTCAATTGTTGGCCCATGAGAGAGAGTGCCTCTCCTTTATAATATCAGATATTCATTCTCTCTCAAAATCTCATTCCCAGCCCAGCGTCTGGCTTCAGTTTTTCAATACTGTCAAACTGTTCCTATGCAGCAGCCTTGACTGGTGACGGATGGCTTTAAGAACTGTCAGGTGAGACAGTTTAACTTATTTCCCGTGGATATCGGGCCGTTTTGAGACCTTTATGAAAAACAAAAATAAATGGCAACCGGCGTGGATGTGACAGTGTCGAGATGAATGTTATTGCAGCCGTAGAACAATATTGAAAACGAATAAAATAAAAGACGTATGTTGAAGATTTGTTGTTCTAAGACAAAACTGTTCTTTTTGTTGGGACTCCCTATACTGTAGACAACCCACAAGTTTTAACCTGCCCCACTGCAATGTGTACACCGTCTGTTGAGGAAGTAAGCCAGATGTGGCTTCAGATAAACTCAAGTAAGAAAATGTTTTGCCCAATTTTTTTCATTGCCTCCAGCCGTCAGCTCTTGAAGCTATAGTGCGTAACTTTTTCATATACATTCATTTTGGTTACATTGTAATAACTCAGGGGACCTCATAGGGCCAAGAGAAGTTAACACTATAACTTTAATTCTTATCCTGCATTCCTCAACTTGGTCTCCGTCTTCAACCCTAACATCTAACACTGTCTTGTCACCTAGCCACTGCTTTGACAGCTTCACTCAAGCTGAGAACAAACATTTATATTGTAAAGCTTTGAGCGTTGTCTGGGTGTATCCCCAGTGCCCGGGCTTAGGTAATTAATTAAGTGAAGCGGAAAGGCTACTCTAATTCGCTTGACTGATTATCATCAATTAATTAATGGTTACAGAATGAGATAAGACAACAGTTGCCTCTGTACGGTGGCAATAACCCAATGATTACTCAGCCAAAACCCAGAAAAGGTGAAAGCAACTGTTCCTACTCCTGGGAGGTGCAGCATGGTGTACATGTGTGGGTCTGTTGTAGGTGCTTGATTAAATAATCTGATAAATAACAGCACATGTATTGCGATTTCTTTTCATGAGCTAAAATTATAATGACTCTGTATACTCTGGATTTGTTTTATGTCATGAACATGTCTGTATTTGTATAATGTGTCTATATGTATATGAAATACTGTATGTTTTCCTTACATATGAATGTTAAGTTGTCTCAACAAAGATATTAAGTTTGTCAAAATGTAGGCATTTTCCTACTAAACTAATGACTAATAAAAGCAAAAATGCCTACTAATTATAAAATAAAAATAAAAAATGGTTTTCATTTGCCCCAAATCTTAAAAATCTAGTGAAAATATTGCCTTGAAAATTTGAGTTTTCCTCACTTTTTTATTTATTACAGTGTAATCTCAGCTCATCAGCTCCCATCTCAGAAGTGATTTGTATTCATTGCCGGTGTGCAGCTGGTTTTTGATGCTCTTTCCAATAGAGGAAACCTTAATGATCAGGGCCGTGGTACAATAGCTTGGAATAAAGATATCGCTTACAGTTTGGCTACGCTCTGTGTATCTACAAGGCACCATTCATTGTGTTTGAAAATGTCCCTGTATGGATTTATGCATCTATCTGTATCTGACATTTCTATTCTGCTGTGGAACGTTTGCTGATCAGACACTGAGGATAGGGAGCTGAAAAGTCACTGCACAGGGCCGATTGCGTGCATTGGACATTGTATAGGTTATCGGGTGTTGTAACAGCCATGGATCCATTTTCTCTTTGCACTCCATATCCACATTTACATTATAGCATATGGCTGCATGTCCTTAATTTCCTTTGAGAGTGTGTGTGTGTGTGTTTTAGAGTGTTTGTGTGTGTGTGTGTGTTTTAGAGTGTGTCCGTATGTGGTGTCTGTGTGTGTGTGTGTGTTAAACATGTGAACGTGTGTGTGTATGTGTATGTATGTATGTATGTATGTATGTGTGAGTGTGTGCGTGTGAGAGTGAGTATGTGTTTGTGTGAACATGTGTGTGCGTGTGTGTGTGTGTGGTGTGTATAAATGCGAATGTGTCTTAGTGTGTGTGTTTGTGTGTGTGTGTGTGCGCGTGTGTGTGTGTGTGTGTATATGCGAGTTCCTCATTCTATGTATCTTCTCTTGACCGTGTGGGTGGATGAATATGTGATGTGTATCGGTAGTGACAGTCGGTGCGCAGAGGTCTTCCTCTAAAAGGCTCCGAGAGGCACAAGCCCAGGGAATACCTCTCCACCCAGATCAATAAACAGCTTACCAAGTATTTCACAGCATTCTCCCCCTGAAGAGCTCCCTGTCCGTCGCGTGCCCAAGCAGCAACAAACAGCCATCAAGAAAAGGTGACAGAAACCGTTCCTGTAATTTTTTTTCTCTCTCTATCTTTCCACATTATGTCATTTTAAAGAATCCAGTACATGACCATCACATTCACTTCCTGGTTTTCCTTCCAGTATGTCCGTCGTTTTTTTGAATTGTGCAAATTACTGTGATGAATAAACAAGTCCCAACGAACACACAGTGATGGAGGCGCCCTTAGCTCAGTTGGTAGGGCGTCCCCCCCCCATGGGCCTCGGCCAGCAGCGGACCCGGGTTCGATTCTAGCCCGCGGTCGTTCTCTGCATGTCACTCCCCTCTCTGCCCCATTTCAACTCTGTCTCTACACTATCAATAAAGCATAAAAAATTCCAAAAAAAAAAGAACACACAGTGACAAGGTAAAGTTTATATTTTGACCTGCTCCCCTTACACTACCAGTGTTTGAGCTAAGCTAACCTGGATGAGCAACCTTTTTCCCATTTCTATATAAAAAATGCACGTACAGTTACAGGTTTCTGCCACCTTTTCTGGAGCCAGAGAGTGAGGCAAACAGCCTCTAAAGAATCTAAATGTTGAACTATTCCTTTAAGGAGCAGAATGGATATATAGTACAGAAGTGGGATCTGCGTTCATTCATGGGTTCATTTATATCATAATTGCGATTCTGCTGCTTGGGGTAAGGTGAGGCAGTAAGTACTGAGTTACATTGTGATGTGTTCAAGCGCCATTTAGTGAAATATAGTAGTAGGCAAGTAAGTAGTAGTGAAGAAAGTACTTGGCAAAGGTAACTTCGTCATGATAAGTTCAATGTCATCTTGTAAAATGCAGTGTTCGGAAACTAAATCAAATAGACTACTGTCAAAGGAGAAAAATAGGTATCACCCTTTGGTAATACCTTGTGAAGGGGAAGGTCTAAAAGGATCAGAAATGACCACCCCAACCTTACTGCTCAATAGACGTTGAGTTCAGGTACACACAAAGTAATCTCCCTTTGAGATTTATAGTGCAGCAGTTTATCCAAAATGTAGCCAGGAAAAGACTGAGATTCCCCAATTACTGTTTATAAGCTCTACACAAAGAGAAATGGGGCTGAAAAAGGGCAAGAAAGAAAAATAAGTATTCACCCCATGCAGCAGGCAGGTCTAACATGTCTTAGATTGACTAGCACACTTCCCCTGTAGTGTACAATAGGCCTATCTTCTCTTTCTTAGAAATGGTTTGGCTCCAATTTTACATCTTCGAAGGAGAGCAATTTCACTTAACCAAAGAAAATATCAGTTTTTTTTAAGGTCATTCCTGCATTTGAGGAACCTGATATGTTCAAAAGGATACCTTGCGGACACCAGTGTGTGATGTATAAGCTCCATTTCCTCTCTTTTGAGCAGAGCTAGCGAACAGATAACTGATAGAGTGTGTGTGAGTGAAGCCCCATTCTATCTGCCGGGGTCACATTGTCTCATTAATTGCTCATGAGTTATCGCCGTACATATGTGAAACAGCTGGTGCCCATTATGATATGGTTGGTAATAATACCCTAAAGGCGTTGCATATGTGCATATGAGCGCTTGTCTATCTAGCCGTGTTGGATGTAGTATTCCCACCCAAATCAAGACGTCCATCCTCCTCTCTGCCTCTCTCTCTCTCTCTCTGTCTTTCTCTCCCTCTTTGTCTCTGTCTCTCTCTCTCTACCTCTTTCTCTCTCTCTCTCCCTCTCTGTCTCTCTCTCTACTCTTTCTCTCTCTCCCTCTCTGTCTCTCTCTCTCTACCTCTTTCTCTCTCTCCTTCTCTGTCTCTCTCTTATCAGTGAGCACAACAAGGCAGGTGACTCATTAACATTCCCCAGTCGCAGTGGGATTAAGAGCTTTGTAGGTTAGAAAAAAAATTAAAAAAATTGTCGTAATCAAATTATTCAAATGACCCCTTTACTCGTCCCTGACCTTGATAGCACCATTTTGGAGACAATTACACCAGCCAGAGCGAAGTTGTGCCCGAAACCATTTCATATCAGAGAGAGAGAGAGAGAGAAAGAGAGAGAGAGCAAAGAAAGAAAAAAGAGGAAAAACGGCTAGGGGAGCAAGGGAAGTGGAAGATATCGAACAAAAAAGAAAAACGTCCAAATGGGGAGCTAATTAAAAAATATTCTTTCAAAGATGGATTCTTTTTTTCTTTTTTTTTTTGTCAGCAGTGGATAAGGCGAGTTGTCCCGCTGTTAAAAAGGATATCTATCGTTTTGGTGTATTGACCTAGCAGCAGGCTCACTCTGACCCTGCAGACTTGAAGCAGCGTAAGATGAAAGCGTCCTTCAAAAGATGCTTATTCTTTTATTCCCCCCCTCCCCCCCCCAGGTAATTGTATTTCTTTTTTCTATTGAGTCTGCATTGCAACCTGCCTACGATTTTGCATTGTACTGTATAATGGGCATCATGAGAGTGCACATGCAGCAGTTTGTAAGACAAAAAAAGAACAATACAACAGATTTCCAAAAAAAAAAAAAAAAATGTTGACAGACGATTAAAGGAGTTAATCCCAATCAAGTGAGCAAAGACAGGAAGCTGTCCAGTCGCACCACGCCAAGCCTCTTTGTGTGTGTGTGTGTGTGTGTGTGTGTGTGTGTTTGTTTTCCTGATATGATTGCACTGCGTTACCCCCTGGCATATGGGGGGTACATTTAAGAAACTATTTGCCTTACATCTCCACATTTCTGTGCAGTGCTCCCGTTGCCCTCTGGGTAATTAGCGCCGGGCCTAGCGGGTGAAGCCAGCGTGGGCTTCCCATCGCCAGACGTGATATATATTGACTTAGTCATACTCCTTCTTCTGCAAAGTTAATTAAAGTGTGGACTGTTCATTTTTTTTTTCGGGGGCTGCCAACTTGAATTTGATGCCCTGTTTTAATCAGCACCGACTATGCTCTGTGTGTGTGTGTGTGTGTGTGTGTGTGTAGGAGAGCCATCCCTTGCTGTCAACAATGGCAAATGTCTGGAAAAATGTGTGAGTGTGTTTTTCTAAGTAGGCCTAGTGGAAATGCACTGCAACAGACTGAAATGCATTTCGTAATTGAGCCAAGCATGCCGAGCCCATCTCAAATACTCAAGGGAGATGCAAGCTCTGATATTTTAAGTCACATCAATATTTAAAACTGTTAATGGAGAATTTTAAGGGATCCAGGCGTTTTATCCCAGGAAGTTCCCAGGTCAGATACACTCATTCAATGGGCTTTTACTACACAGGTCTTTGGTTCTCTTAAAAAGGTGGAGTCAGTGATTCTGGAGAATGCTTGTCAAAATCAGTGAATATAAAAATCCAGTGTTGGTTAGTTAATACACAGCTTAGGCTCTTTAAAACAGGCATGTTTTTAGCTACGATGGCGTAGCTATCGTACTGACCCACTGTCTACAGATCCTAGGCCTTGTATGAACACCAGATTTTTTACTTCAGCGGACACACAGTTACGGACAGGTAGCGGATCGTGAGGAGATGATTTAAACAACAAGCATTCTCAAAAATCCCTGACTCCACCTTTAAGTCAAGATATTTTAAATTTTGCCATAGCCACAGCTTCAATCTATTAGTTTTTAATTTGAAGGCAGAACATTGTTTTAGGATGCAACACGGTAAACATTCTGTGTATAAAAAATGTGCCTGTTTGACTGTATAAGTTGAATTGCAATCCCTTTCTGTGCTGGGTTGGAGGCTATGAACGAATAAAGAATAAAAACAATGCCAAACAAAACAAAACAAAACAAACCAACCATTGGGCAACCCTGTACTTGACCCTCTGAATTATAAATGCAAAGGAGAGGGGGAAGATATTGTTCTGTTTTTGATGAATATCTTAGCCTCGCATGAGTGCATCATTTATGACTATCGGACTGGCTGTCAGTGTCTTACTAATAATACAGGGGCCGGAGATGTTTTTATTTCCCTGTGTACGACTCAAGTGTGGAGGTATGCGCTGCTTTCTATTCTAATGACTATACACACAAACATGGCTGCTCTTGTTGTTGTCTCCTCTCTCCTTTGGTAGCAGCTGGAATAATGAGCGGCTGATGAGTCACACCGTGTGACAGCGTAGCAACTCAATTACCCCGGCAACAACAAAACATGGACGTGAAAAAAATAAAAAATAAAAAGGCCTGTCTTGTTCGGGGCTGTCTAGTGTCTTCAAGCTCCGTTTGAACACCCCTTACCACATCCATTCCAGTGGGTTTTATTTTCTATTGTATAGCAAAACAGCATTCATAATATATTAATGCAAATGTTGTAAGGGTTAAGTGACTCACTCATGTCAGGCTTTCACCCTCCCTTGTTTAGACAGGAGGGAAGAACTAAGAGGTTTGCATTTAGGAGGGGTCTACAAGGTGTCAACAACATCTGAGGAAATCTGACTTCTGATCATCTACACACAACAACAAAGACACAAAATACTAAAACGGAATGTCACTTTTATGAATAAACAAACATTCACAAATATGAAATGCATGAATCCTAGTCTCTGTATCTGGTCTTTGTGTACTTTAGTGTACGTTTTCCAGAGCCTCAACAGTATGTCATGGTCTACTGCGGCTTCATGAAAACAGACAATTTGTAGTGTTATTATATTTTCTTTAGTCCTTAAATACACAGCCTAGGCTCTGTAAATGGGTATGCAAACAAAGGGTATGTAAAAAAAAGTGGTCCACACTTTAGCTAGTGTCGTGCCCGTTTGCACAGCCTATAGGCCTGTGTATGAACATTGGATTTTTATCTCTATACAGACACAGGGCGGAAAGGTATAGCCGCGGATCGTGAGGAGATATTCACTGATATTGATGGAAATGTTGAGGATTTAGTCAGCAAGCGTTCTCCAGAATCGCTGACTCCACCTTTAAATGTAGCTGCCTTCACTATACAGTACCACGTGCTGTCTCCTCTCCAAGCCTCCAACAGTTACAGTTTACACATTACAGAATCTCCCCTCCCTGCCTGCCTGCCCTAGCTCTCTCATCCCCTTTAGTCATGCGTCATATTCTCCCCCTCTGTAGAAATGATTTATTTTTCATTTGATCTGGACACTGGAAGCTAGAGTTAAATCCCACCGGGGCAGATTGTGTGTGTGTCTGTACCCTCAGTAAAGAAGAAGAAAAAAAAAACTCCATCTCACTGGTGAAGGCTCTTTCTAAAGGGGCTGGGGCCATTTTCTAAACATGGATAATTTATACGACGGACCACAACTGCATGGGGACTAAGTGCTGGATGAGTGATGCCTCCCATCTGATTCTTTGTCAGCAGCCATCAGTAGTAGCTTTATTTTATGTGAAGTTATCTCAGTTTAAAGTTAGGGGAGTGGGGGGGGTGATTTGGGGAGTTAGTTTTGGTGTTTACGAAATATTCTTACCCCTGGAGTCCACAGTTATAAAGCTAGATTCAGAAATAATGGAAGGCAACAACTAAACAGATACACATTTAAAAAGTGTGAAATCCTAAAACTTCTGAAATTAGGACTTTCGGAGAAGTTGGTTTCCTTTGTCTGAAACACGGAACCGGCATTTTATCATTATAAAATCGCAATAATGAATGAGGTTTTTCTTCCCTCAGTCTTACCTCAGTCTTACCTTGGCCCAGCTGTCCTGTTAATCCTGACCATACATTTGACATTACACATGGTAAAATGTAGGGTTAGTCAGTGAGCCCATAAACACTCTTTCTGCCTTTTTCTCAGGCTAGGATGAACTGATTTCTAAAATGTTTGCACATGTATACTACATAGGATCTTAGAGGTCAATACACCTTCATATTCCCACCCGTGAAGTAGGTCTTTAATTTGTATAGTGATGTGTTCAACCTCTATTCGGTAAAAACATGTGTTTGGAGAAGGCATAACTTCATTATATTAAATGAAATGCAATCTTGTATAAAATACAGTGTTAAGCAAAAGACACTATATAACAACACAGGCTTCAGTTCAAGTAGAAACTACTGGATACTGGCCAACCCTTGTAAACAACTGAGTTTATTGTGAGACTGCTGGACAAGACTTGTGATTCACACTATACACTCCGACTCATGTCTCACACCTTTCCTATTGCCAACATCAATATGACACACTATTCAGATTGCCTTGTTTGTTAGGGTACAGCAGCAATGGTGAGAAAAAAAAAGCTAGAAACATGTCCCAGAGTAGCAACTGTTGGCAGGGGCGACATCTCATGTTTGCCTTGTACAAAATGCACCAAAATTGATATTCCGCCGCCAGACACTTGAGATCAGTCTTAGACTAACACCATCAAACATTCAATCATCGCTTGAATGTATTTTTAATATTGGATGTCAGAGTTATGATAAAGAGCGACAGGGATCTCTCTCTGTTTGTGGCGGTGACTGCCGGGCACTTAATGGGTATGCAGAAGTCTACACTGGGGAGCATTTCCTCACATCCGGAGCCCAAAGGAATAGTCTATCTCTCTTTTATCTTATTCTCTTTATTCTCTCCATCAGCCACCATGCATTAATAATAGCATTACTCACACAGAACCAGAAAAGAAATCCACATAATGTTGAAGACTCCACCCAGTAATGATGGCCGTCTCACCCCTACCTGTGTGTGGATCCCTTTGCCTCTGGCCGTGTTACTCCTCCAGAGAGGGGAGACAGCCACCTGCAGGATTTCTCCCTTGATCAACTGTAGGACAGGTGCCTTTGATACCCCCCCTTACTCACCTAACACACACACACACACACACACACACACACACACACACATGCACACACACACACACACACCCTTGTACTTCTATCTTTGTGAGGACATTCATTGACTTCATTGACATAATGTATTCCTTAGCCCTGCCCCCTAACCCTATAACCTTAACCATCAGAGCTAAATGCTTAATCCCAACCCTCACACTAACCCTTACCTAAACTTAATTCTAACCTGAACCTTAAAACCTAGTCGTAACCCTGAAAGGCCTTTGAAGTATGGACCAGGCAAAATGTTCTAATTTTGATAGTAAAACGATAAAACTGGTCCTCACAAAGAGGCCTATAAAAGTAAACACACACACACACACACACACACACACACACACACACACACACACACACACACACACACACACACATACCAATCTTTATAGAAACCTAAAGAGGGCTAGAGAGGTGCAAGAAAAAAACTGTCACGGTTAATCCGGCCCTGGCAAAAAAGCAAGGAGGGTGTTACATGGCTTTGACCCGGCAGCTAAATAAGATAATGAGCATGATCACTCCGGTGGCAGCCCAGGAAGCCCTGGACCCTGGCCAGTCTGCGGCTACGCTCATTTGCCTGGCATGCATCGGCCTATTAGAGGAAAAGAAAGGGAGCGCGACTATTCATTCGGCAGGGTTTTCTTTGAGCATATCCTGCCAACCCCATTAGTAGAGAAAAGACCTGCCCGAGTCTTGTTGTTTAGCTCCCGCCACCTTTGTACACGGGGGGAATGCCTCCACCGTCGGTACTGATCAAGAGGTGTTTAGAAGAGTGACAAACAACAGAGAGTGGGAAAAAAAACGAAGGGAAGGCAGGAAGGAGAGAATCACAGAGAGGAAGGAGAGAGAGAGAGAATAGAGAGAGAGAGAGAGAGAGAGTGAGAAAGAGAGAGAGAGAAGTCAAATTATTTTCCACCGACTGCACAGCGGAGGTTCCACTCTCAATAGCTCGGTTCAAACCAAGTGCAAAGATGAAGCGGAGATGAGGTCGCTTCTAGCTAAACTTCGGTAAGCCTCAGGGAGCACAAGGGCCTACTTCACCATACCAAATAAGAGCTTTAGCCATGGACTGCACTGCTGGGGAGACACTGTGAAGGATTATAAAGGGGTTTTACTAGTACTTAGAATTAGTTTTTGCATTCTTTTTGTTGTTGCGAAAGGTCGACTCATGCCAAGAGTTAGGTCATACTAATTCACTTTGGTATGTACGATGGTTTCAAAGCATTTTGTGTGTCTTTGAATTCAAAATGATAGGTTTAAAGGGATAGTTCAGCATTTTGGAAAACATAATCCAATCCTTTTTCAGTCTTTATGTAAATGAAGCCAACCATCTCCTGGGTACAACTTAATATCTGTGAGTGTGGTATGAGTCAGTTTGTCTATCTCTTGGCAAAAAAGCAAATCAGTTTATTCCCCATGTCTTCCTGACATATTCCTTAAACCTGGCAGATATACAATTCCCATATCTGGGAGTATACCTGTGCAGAAAAACATGGACTTTTTATTGGCAAATATGTTTGTCTTATGTCCTGGGGATTTGACCAGGGTTGACATGGTCTGGCCATATTATCAACCACAGTGTTTCTGGTTCACATTCGCCTTGTTTTCTTTTTCCAATCAGATCTATCCTTTGTATAGCTATTTTTATCTGAACTCTGTGGAAATATATGGCCGATCCTACTTAGCAGTAGCCTGGCATTCCCAGACCTGCCACTAGGCGCTGGCAAATTAAATTTGCTGCGCCTGTTGGTCTGGACACTCTCCATTGAAGCTTTTTCAAAAAGTCGAGAAATCCCGACTCACGTTTCAATTGGTTCTATCTAATATGGGCGCGCCAGAGCCCTTTGTATGGTGCTCTGGGGCGGACGTAACCGGATGACGACAGTGACGTGCATGCGACGTCGAAGCCGTGATAGTAAACATCAAAGATGGCTGCGGATATGTTGTGTGAGTTTAAGACTGCTTTGGCCTCGACCCTTTACGATTTGGAAGACGGCACTCAAATCTTTCATTAGCAAGTAAGTGGAATGTTCTGTTTTGCCGACCGACTACGCCACAAGTTTAATTTAACAGTTTAACAGCTGTTCGCTAAACGAACAGGGCTTAATACGTCACCTTGTGCATCGCTCTGATTGGTTGTAGTGCTATCCAACTGCGTGCAGTGGCATTTGAAATGCACGAGTAGGACCGCCCCTTGAGTTGGAAATTACTATTGATCGTGGCCAGACCCTCTATCGTTCAAGATATCAGGGTCTGGATTTCCAGGCTAACTTAGCAGTGATCTGTCGCCTGAATCTCTTAAACAGCTAGCTGGCGGCATGGGGGAAGTGTGATATAAAGGCAAGAGAGCTTTCTAGTTGGATCGGTGGCTTCTTACTCTTCTGCCATCAAAGTATAGGACAAGCCTGCGATGTGGAAACGCGGAGACAGAGTGTGGGATCAAATTAAACAGACAAGAGAGGAGGGGAGAGAGAGAGAGAGACACCGACCTAGAAGAGAGAAATAGAGAGACGGATGGAGAGACATGGAATACGCAGCCGTGTGATAGCGAGTCATAGGCCAGCGCATGTAGGTCATCTGCTATAGCTCTTTTGGCTTTGCTTTAAAAAGCACGCCTAGGAGAGGAATGAGAGGAAGACAGATATCGCGAGGAAGTGATGGGATATGGGGTGCATGGAGGTGACAAGCTGCCAACAGGGGAAAGAGAGAGAGAGAGCACCATAGGGCTCCTGCAATGCTCGGCTGCCTGAGAGAGCTGGTCTGACACACACACAAACACACACACACACACACACACACACACACACACACACACACACACACACCGTTGTAGTGATATGAGAGCTGACAGGTAGAGGGGGAATAAAGTAGAGGAAGGATTCCTTGCTGAGGATGAGTCCAACAACTCCGACATGACACTTCCAAAAAGCTAATTTAGCGCATCTCACAGAGGCTGCTGCCTCTTGGTAAAGAGACACTGATGTAATTACACTTCGGTACAGGACAGCATGAAGCCTGCAGTCTTTTTTTTTCTCTCTTTCCCGCTCTCTCTCTTTTTGGGAATTGTGTCGAAAGGCCTGTCAACACGAGAATGTTACACTGTTATATGGCGTGGTACAGACATACAGAAGATTTTGGATACTTTTCATCCGCAATAGCCACTCAGATGATAGATACTGTAGAAGTGTTGCTCCTCTAAGTTTCCTCACGGTCAGTACATCTTTACATGAGAAAAATCGATGTACTGTGTTGAATCAGACTGAAGTTGTACTTAATTTGGATAAAGAAATTGAAAGCCCTTCTTACCTTGAAATGTACAGAGCTGTGAAGTCATCCATCCATACTGGATCCATCCTGCACACACTTATAGAATTTTGTAGTGCTAGTAGGATAGGGGTATTTTTTTTTCTTTATTAAATATGTAATGTAGTGCTTTTCATAATCTTTTTTTTTATCCTATCTATTTATATCATTGTATTTTGTTGTCCTTTTAATTTTTTTCCGTTTAATCCCTTGTCTAGATATTGTTGTGTCTTGTTTAGTTTAGTACTGTTATTGTTACCTGCCCAGGGACTACAGGTGGAAAATAGCAGTTTGCTCAAACCTGGTACAATGCATCTCTCCTTGCTCTAAACAAGGCTAATGTTCCTTTTGTACATTGTCCCTGTTCAAATAAAGTTACATTACATTACATTACATACCACCGTTCAACATCGTAAAAATTTAACGCTCGCTAACCGTTAGCCACCTGCTAACCTTTGAGATGTGATAGGTCAACCGGAAATGGGTCAGATACAAACAAGCTAAAACAATACATACAGTACATAATGGACATACTTGGGTCAATACATCGATTCCACCCCATGCTTGTAAACTGGGACAAGGTCAGTAGTCCAATTAAATGGCCTAGTCTAGCTATAACTGAAACTGGACTTAACTGTGCATGTAAACGTACTGAACTATGTTCTCAAACAATTTAGCCAGGCGTTTATGTCTTCCCCCCCTAGACAATATTTCATGAATGGATCACAAACTAAGGGCATTTGTTAATCAGACCCTTCTCTAAAGTGTCTCTAGTCCCCATAGACAATCTGTTTCCTCATTTCTCTCCCTCTCTCTCCTTCTCCCCCTCATTTCATCACTCTCGCTCTCCTCCTTTTCAATCTCTCTCCATCACCTTGAATCTGTGGCGAGTGGCGTGTTCCCCGGGGGGGAGGCAGGGTGCACCATGGGTAATGAATCTGGCCACACACTGACCACCGTCACCTCTCCTCATGTGCCGTAATGAGCCGAGGTCAACACACACAGGAGGCGCCAGGCCAAACAAACGGAAAATAACATTACGTTGTAGCACAGCCCTATACCCAGTAAAACCTCATTAACTGTGCTTTAACCCCAGCTTCAACCCTGGGCCTTTACACACCACCCCTAACCAGAGGTGAGGGAGGGGGAGGGGGGGGGAATTGGGGTCCATTTTAATTAGTGGAGCTATTAGTGCTCTGCGCCAAGCTTCGCCTGCCTCTGTCATTCACTGGTGACGTACATGAGAATCTTTGGCTATACCATCAGAATCATCTACCAAGCTTTTTATTTTTTAGATTGGTATTGTTTCTGTTATTAGTTTCTTTTTCATTCATTTGCATCAAGAACCAAAAATGATATCACTAATCACGATCACTCTAAAAACACTACCGCTTTTGTCCAAAGGGGGGAGCAATAATCAACACAAACTGAAAGTTCCTCGGAGCACCTTTTATCTCTCTACTCATACAGTCAAACAGTTATCATTAGGGGGCCAAGCCCGAGAAGGGCAAGGGACCGCGTTTTGCAGAGCAACGCGGTTCCATAGCCCTGCTGGGCAGGGAACCCTATTGATTTAGTAGGAATTATTATTCTTCTCCGCGTAAAACTGGTGCTGCAGCCCAAACCGTAAAGGGTTGGGACATGCCACTTGCATGGCATGTCCAGGTCCCTACCCCGTACGCAGACAAAAAAATTCAGACATGCCGGCCACTAGGTGGCGCTACAGCATAGGAAAAACATGTTTTGGGCAATAACTTCCGCACCAAAAGTCCGACAGTCAAAAACTTTATATCCACAGATGCCCACAAGTCAGCTGCATCTTTTGAGATAGGCCACGCCCATTTCCGTATATATAAATTTTTTGCTACATCGCGAAAACTGTGTCAGTCACCAAAACATACTCCTCCTACAGTTTTCGCCTGATTTGGACGAAACCAAAAGCATTATGCTCTACCGACTCCCACGAGCAAAAGTTGGTCAAATAATTTTTCTACGACCATTGTAAGACCAAACGGTAGCGCTTTAAAGATTTGCAAAAATCCGTAAAAAAAAAAAAAAGAGGGATTTTCTTGAAACTCAAGGGAGACTATCATGGGGCATACCTGAGTCTATAAAAAAAATATGGCCAAGAAATTCCTATGTATGCCGGACTTATTAAAGAAATGAGTTTTTCACTTTTACTTCCTGTTTCGAAGTGTTTTGGCGGGAAAATTCAAAAAAGTGTCTTTACAATGGAGAGGTTGACAATTTGATTTTGCTATAACTCCCCAACCGAACATCGCACATTCAAAAACTTGACATCCACTTGTTCGGTACATTGAGCTGCATCTTTCTATCAAACATAGTTTTGCGAATGTCATCCATAGGGGGCGCCAAAACCACAAAAAGCAAAGAAAACGCGTTTGGGGCTATAACTCCCAAACCAAACATCCCACATTGAAAAACTTTACATCCCCGGATACCGTGAAGCGAGAGGCCGGCGCCGCGGACGACGACGCCCGATCCCGCGTCGCGTGGGAGGCTTGGCCCCCGTTCACAACTGCTTGCAGTTCTAGTTTTATTTAAAATGTCAGACATGGAGCCAACAGTATCCGTATAAAAATATTTAATAAACCTTGTCTGGGTGAAAAATGTATTTTGTAGTAAGGCCTTTGTGCGGCAGGGAAACTCTTTCAATACAGGTGGTGGTTTGAGTGCTTAAATTCAGAGCAATTCTCTGCTTTCTTTGGCATGAGTTCATTGTACTGTCTGCTACTATCCAGTTCTCATTTCTAGTCTTCTGCTAAATATTACTGTTACTGCCGCTTAGAATGTGAAACAGACAATTCTGTTAATGATTTCTCTTGGGAAAATATACCTGACACCACGTGTTTGGAGACAGCAAATAGCATGCAGAAAACTTCAGCATCAAAAACGGCAAACGTATTTTCAAAAAACCTTCCCTTTACCTTTAAAAAAAAGTCTTGCCTGCCTGTCATTGATGGATAATGTTATTTTGCCACCCGGCCTCGGAATATGAAAAGTGGCACCGGGAACACAGGAGACCATATTCTTCACGCCTTTCTTCTCCTTATAGCTCCTGCATTCCTTCACAGATGGAGTTAAATTATGCAGCGCAAACTGTCTGGATATAATGTTCACAGAGTGAGGGGGTGTAACAGCCCTCCTCTCTCTCCTCTCTCCCCCCTCTCTATCTCTCTCTCCTCTCTCTCTCTCTCTCTCTCTCTCTCTCCTCCTCTCTCTCTCTCTCTCTCTCTCTCTTCTCTCTTCTCTCTCCCTCTCTCTCTCTCTCTCTCTCTCTCTCTCTCCTCATTCTGTGATGGCAGTGCGAGTCACACCGTTTGCAGCCGGGGCCTAGAAAATCATCTCGGAAATATATTTGACACAGTAATAAACTAAATTTACCACGCCATCTAGCTCAAAAAAAACAAACACATGAGCCGAGATGTGTGGGTCGTTTGCCAACTAACCTCTGCCTGCCCATCTTCGCCTCGTCTTGTGTATAGTGAGTGTTTTTACCCGATTAGCTGATTGTCATTGATACAAAGGCTACACTTCCTCATTTCAAAAATAGTGACACCATCTGTGAATCCACCCTCCTCCTCCGTACAATGAAATCCGAACCACTTTGATATGGATTTCTATCACACTGCTCATATTGCACGGTTTTGTTTTTTCCTCCCTTCCTATCAGCAAAAGCCTTTGCCAGAGGACAGGCCCTGCTCTGTTGCTCCGATAGCCTCCGAATGAACGTGAGAGAGAGAGAGGAGAGAGAGAGAGAGAGAGAGACATAGAGAGAGATAGAGAGAGAGAGAGAGAGTTACAAATACAGATTGAGAAGTCGAGAAACAACTGCAGGAAAAAAAAAACTGCAGCGATTATCTCCTAAATGTCATGTCTCTCGGAATGAGTCGCAGTCAGCGGGTGACTTCTCTCTCTCCCCACGCGATGGGCTACCACTGATAACTGCCTGTTTTCGAAAATCTCAGCCGCGTGGCACAATTTGCATTCTAATAAGCCACAAACAACTTCCTTGTTTAGCCATTCTGCTCTCTTCTTCTACTGAAGTGTTTCAGGCAGAGAGAGAAAAAACAAATTGCATTTTGGGTTGTGACAGAGATGTGATAACCTCAGCTGTTTCGGTAAAAAAAAAAAAGCAAGCCTTCGCTAGATGAGTATAGTTGACGTTTTTATTTTCGCCCTACACCGGTGGCTTACAACAGCTGCACATCGCATGACTGAACTACACAAGGGCCAGTAATGAGCTGTCTTGTCGTGCTTAACTTGCGAATCTTGCAAAAATAAATAAGTATAAATAAGAAGGGAAAGAGTTATAATAAGGCAAGGGGCATGGTTAAGTCACTGCATGATTTGGCATATTCTAGTAGGCGGGCCTCATTGTGCCCAATAACGTGATGTGTCCTCAGCTGGAAGTCAACAGGTGGAAAATATAATGATAACTCATGCCCGGGATCTGTCACGTCTAACCAGTTAAAAGTGTGGAGACGATGTCTTATTAAGAGTTTGGTTCTACCAGAAGAGGTACAAATCTCCACAGAAACACCACATTATCCTGTAATGTAAACAGTCCGGATGTTTTACATCCATTATGATCATAGACAAGGATATGATGCTGATATTAAAAGTTATCTAAATACCTTGAGAAAGGTCAAAGATCTAAGGAAGAACTTGATCAGCAATTCGACATGCAGACAGCGTTTGTCTGTTCAAAATGTTTTAAATTTTTAGATGCACGTCCCCAGAAGCAGCAGACCACGGATTCGAATTCCGGCCCGTGGTCGTTCTCTGCATGTCATACCCATCTATGCCCCATTCCATATATGTCTCTACAACCTGTCTAATAAAGCATTGAAACAATGCCAAAACATAATCTTCAAAAAGCTTTAAATGTTTCGGTATTTTGGCAAAATGTTTGACTAAATGGAGCTGTGATTTATAGGACACTCCGGACACTTTGTAGATGCCTGCAAAGTTCAAATCTGATACATTTGGAATAGAAACAAAGCCTGAGAGGATCCTATTATCACTATCTAAAGATGCCCTCCCAGCTTCCCAGCAGGCCAGCTTATGCTTACCTGTTCACTGGGCTACAGCTGTTTTATTGCTGCCAAGGCCACTGCTGAATTGCTGCCCTGCACACACATTCCTCTGTTCCCCACACCACCCAGGCACCCACCTGGGACTCTCTTCCCTCTTCCCTCTGTGGCCTCCTGGGTAATTTGCATTGATCACTCCCTGTGCTCTCATTTCCGCCCGGTGCACCTTACAAAGCAGTAAATGAGGTAGCAGAGCCTTGATGGCAAAATAAAGCTCACATCATTCTATAGAGGTGAGTCTTCCTGTGATGATTATGTATATGGCCTATCCCTAGTCATGTAAAGGTGGCATCAGCAATTCTGGAGAATGCTTGTTGTCCAAATCACTTTCGTCAAAATCTGTGAACATCTCCTCATGATCCGCTAGCTCTTTGTTTCCTGGGTTTGTGATGAAAAAAAAAATCCAGTTGTTAATACACAGCCATGGCTCTGTAAAAGGGCATTGTTAACATACCCCTTTTTTTGCATACCAGTTTACAGAGTCTATGCTATGTATTAACACAAGATTTTGTTTTCACATAGTTGAAGACTGTAGTCGGAGATATTCCTGAATTTGACAAAAAGTGATTTGGACAACAAGCATTCTCCAGAATCACAGACTACACCTTTAAATGCAATGCATACATTGAGTGGAACACAGCACACTCTCTACTCCTGGATTCATCTCATTAACAGTCAATAACGCTGCTGACAGAACACATGGGCTTTCTCGCACTGATTGAAATTTAGCTCTTGTTTTGAAGTAATTTATCCCTGTGAGCATTGATGAAACCTACCAGCTCCACTCCCCATCTATTCCTTCTGTTAATGTAGTTAAAGCAATGCAATTTAGCATTGTGTAAATGGCTGAGTAATTACTGCACAAAATGATTATTGATGATCCATTCATCAGGCTTGTTGTGTGTAGGAAGAGGGTGTGTGTAAGTACAGCGCAGATTGCGATGTAAATTGCGATGTGAATCTATTGATGAACTGCTGCTCAATTTGTGCGTGTGTGTGTGTGTGTGTGTGTGTGTGTGTGTGTCTATAGCAGTGGTCTATGGAGCGATTCACAGCAGGGGATCTCCACAAAAAAAGCTTTTTTTCCCCCCGTATACATCACATTAGGTGAACGACGGTTTGTAATTGCAACAACAAAGTATTGTGTGATGACTCCAGCTGTTTCCTGAGCCGCTGTGAGGCAATTCATTACACATTCCCGTTTGTTATAGTGATTTCAGATCAAAAATAGGAAGAGCCCGTCTCATTAATATTTAATCATGCCAACAGGAAAATGTGGTGACAGTAATCACTGATGGACTTTGTGTGTTACCATCTGCTAGGACTATTACTGAAAACTATGTGTGGTAATAAAAGGTTATACGTTATTAATAATTACCCACATGCTCTCTCTCTCTCTCTCTCTCTCTCTCTCTCTCTCTCTCTCTCTCTCTCTCTCTTCTCTCTTCTCTCTCTACATCTCTCACCCCACTCACACCATCCACCCCACCACCCACACCACCACACACACACACACGCTCAAACGTTGCATTCGTCAAAAACACATCTGGCATAATTCCTTCCCCATTCCCACTGTGTGTAATTCCCATGTCACTATTCAAATTTCGTGCGAAAACTCTAATTCAAATGAAGGTAAACAAATCGATAATTGTTTGCATTAGCGAAAGAGGGCACAAACAAGCTTGATTTATGGGGTTGTTAATGTACATGTTATTCATTTATGGATAGGAATTTCTATTCATGTAGATAGTCATTTGTGCATTCTATGGTTATATTAATGTGTTTTTTATGTAAAGATTGATTATTCCATATAGTAATATAGTCTGGTCCATCTAAGCTGAGTAGGAGGTTGTGTAAGGCAGCTAGCAGTAGTTGTTGGTATCAGTTTGGAAAATTTAAATGCTTTGCTCTTTATCTCCTTCTCGTGTGTCTCTGTGTAAAAACGTAAAGCCACTATCCGTCCATGTGACAGACAGAGCCACTGGCTTCACAAGGGTGAGGTCATTGCCTCACCTTGACCGAGTTGTTATTAGTGTAACCTTGACTAAAAGTCACCATACATTAATGAAGTGGTAGAAGTAGTATGAAAACCTAACCAATGGGTTTAAGAAGGAGTCAGGGATTCTGTAAAACGCTTGTTGTCAAAATCAATTGTCAAAATCAGTGAATATCTCCTCACGATCCGCTAACTGGCTGTCCGTACTGTGTGTGCGCACTGAAAATGCTGTTAATAAAACACAGCCTAGGCTCTGTAAACGGGCAAGTTGCTATAGCTTTTTAAGCACAAGGAGATATTCACTGATTTTTATCGAAAAGTACATTTTGAGCCTGAAGTCTTTTTAATGATCCCATCCAGCTCGACCTTCCAACCAGCCGAAAGACGGAAACAGAAAATTGTCGGTTTGGAAACTTGTCCCTTGATTGCTTGTTTCAAACCCCTCGGTGAATAGCTTTGCCTTCCAAATCACTCACTGAACTCTTACTGCCATTTGCACAGCCCAATATTTAAAGTCTCCTCTAGTCTGCTGTGTGTGTCCCTGTGTGTCCCCTTTGGTGCAACTTCAGACTATTACACCCGGTAGTGTCGCACACAGACAGACAACCATTTAAATACAATATATAAGATATAACGATCACAGAGTCACTGTAGCATTTGTTCTATATCCAGGTATGTGTCCATTGGACTGTAGCAGCGACTGTCAGTTCCTTTGTATAAGTGTGGGCGATAAATGTCTAAAAATGTAAAAAAAAAAAAAAAATGTACTGGCTGCATGGATAATCTGATAATATTCTGCTCTGAGGAAGATATTCTCAACCGACAAAGCCTCTCTTTTCATGGATTCTATGAAGCATAACAGCGCGGAAAACCGGATAAATAAATAATAAAACAAAACCCTAAAATCAATGAGCCACATCTATAAGCCGACACAAGCTATTTTCCCTGAGATTGTTATTCTCGCTGGTATTTACAAAACTTTCCAAAGACCACAGCGAGGGTCTAGACTATATGAGCCCAATTATGGTTAGCCTGTTAAACCCTTTGCCATTGATTTTTCTCCTTTTCAAGCTCCGTGTGCCAGTACTGATGTGGTGGGTGGGTGGGTGCTGAGCTGGAATCAGTTCCCCCCCAAATGGAAAGCCTTGTTTCAGCCCCCTCTGCACCAAATTACATTGCGTCCTTGTGACAAGGGGAGTTTTTTTTATTATTTTTTTGTCGAGTTTTCTCTTTGTTTGAAAGGTCAAATGAGGAGTGTCCCTACTCGAGCAGGCTTTTGTCTCACATTATTTATAGGTATTCCACAGCAGATAGATGCAGCAAAGGGCTATAGCTACTGTTGATATCAGGATGCAAGGCCTCTCTTCTCTCTCTCTTCTTCTCTCTCTCTCTCTCTCTCTCTCTCTACTCATCTTCTCTCTCTCTGCATCTCACTCATCTTTTTGTTTCTTTGTTTGTTTGGGGTCAAAAAGGAGCAAGTTTACTAGACCATAAGACTGTAAGAAGAGGAAATGCATGACAAAGTAAGGCAGGCAAGTGTATTTATATAGCACAATTCAGACACGAGGCCATTCAAAATGTTGTACGGGGGCACACAATACATCAAGATTAGACATTAGAAATTGCATTTAGGAGATAGTAAAAACAAAGAAAATACATCGAGATTCAGGAATGGACAACGATGTAGGAATGGCTGCAATGAAAATGAAGTGACTGCCAACATAGTTATTATCAGTAAAGCTATTTAACCTCATAAATCTTTCATAGTTTCAAACTCATTTTGTGGAATCAGTATTCACGAAACCAAATGCATATGTATTTCGAAGCAATCTTGGCCTATTATTAGACATCATGTAGGCCGACCACATCCGTGTCTGTTTGGACTGAAGTCTCTTTCCCCCAAATTCCATCCCATTCTTTATCTAAATGGATCTAGAGGAAGAGCTGTGAAGTTTGTGAGATCTGAAATCCAATATTGGCAAAAAGGGACAGTTTGGCACAACAGATGCTGAGTTGTTGTTTTGTTGTTGTTTTTTTTTTTTACTCTCCCCTTCTGCGGCTGAGAGGGTGTGGGAATAAATCAGTGTCATCCGCGGCTCTAATGTGAAACACGTGATGGTCGGTGACAGCATGAGTGATGACTGCATTATTGAGCTATAAACTGCAGTCCCGTTTTGACAATAGTAATGGTATGCTTCCTGGACAGATTTTTGTCAGCCGTGAAAGGGAAGCTATACGTCAAACTATATACTCTATCTACAGGCAGGGGAGCTAGACAGAAAGAAAGCAACAAGGGGGATATCAGGCAGTTGTTTGTCATTTTATAGTTTGGAAACAAATACACAGTCTCTCAGGGAATGGTCAGTGAATGTAGGACCATTATCAAGAAAGATAAAGGCAAGGCAAGAATTATTTGTGTAGCACAATTCAGACAGAAGGCCATTCAAAGTGCTTTACATGGGCATACTATACTCAAGATTAGACAATATAATTGCATTTGAGAGTTAATAAAAACAACGTAAATAAAAAATGACAGGGCTATGAGGAACTTTCATTTTTTGTTGATTCTAGCGGCACATTCTTGTGCAAAAGTGGTAACGTTTTTATGAAGAATCATGCTAGCCCGTGACAGTGTGGCACATGCATTTGTTTAGGAAACGACTGATAGAGTGACTGATGCATCGCAATGAGGTCATTTATTTATATCGGAAGAAAAGTCAACTTTGATTAAGTAGAGTTGGGGAAACAAAAGGCTTTGCTGTAACTGTAAACTGCAGGTTTGGATTTACTGTCAGCGCCCTGTTCTTTTTATACCAACCGTTTCCCTAAAACTTGTTGTCTAGCACCAGTGTTGAATGTTGAACATTATGCAACAGACCAACGTGCCCGTAGGTTTCATCCAACATTCAGTAGCGTAGGAAAAACGTAAGAGACAAGGTTAATTTGTACATCGCCGACATGAACATGAATCAAAAGGAAGCGTTTTTTAGTTTATTCATGAGGTTTTTAAAAATGCTCCCAGTGTTCACACTCACACAAGGCCCTGCCTGCGTCCTTCAACTCATGCATTAAATTGACCAAATCTAAATGACTTTTTCCACATGGCAGCTGTTGCCGTTTTTAAATGGTAATGGTTGTAATCAGAAATAATTTATCATGCAAATCCAGCGCTTCATCCCGGATCTGACAGAAGCATCGTTTTCACTGGGTCAGGGCTGTGTCTAGTCCTGAACATATATTATTGGTTTACTGCTGTGGTATCATTGCTGAATCTGTGCTTAAAGGTGCTATGAGGAACTTTTAAATATTTCTGAAACAGTGTCATTTTTCCTCTGATGATCATAGTTTACAGCAGTAACAGTAACAGCAAACGAGACCATCAGTGCAAATATTGCTATTTTTATATTTTTCTTAATGCCTTTGTCACGGTTACGCTCACCCAGGAACTACAGCTGGCGTAGTGAAAACACTACCGCTTTTGTCGAAAGGGGCCGCAAGAATGAACACACAGGAAAGTTCCTCTGAGCACCTTTAAGTCAATACACCTGGTACAAATACTACACTAGCATGTAGGCAAGCACGAGTATGGACAGTACGTGTGGTGTGAGGGAAAAAGTAAAGGTGGAGTCAGCGATACTGGAGAATGCTTGTTGTCAAAATCACTTTGTCAAAATCTGTGAATATCTCGTGCCGATATGCTACCTGTGCATACAAAAAATCCAGTGTAGCTATGGTGGGCCCATTAGCTAACATACTCTTTATTTACACATCAGTTTATAGAGCCTATAGGCTATTTCTTAACTCTAGATGTATTCTTCCAGCGACACACAGTACAGACAGGTTGCATATCCTTAGGAAAAATTCACTGATTTTCACCAATTAGATTTTGACAAGCATTCTCCCGAATCCCGACTCCACCTTTAAAACCCTATTAAATTTCAGAATGACCTGCTTCATTCTAACGAGGTGTTTCCATGGTATCCCTGCCATTCTCGCTCTGATCATTAGTGCTAATAAGAAAGTTCCACGTAGAAGCTCAGGTGCTGATGTATCATTTCAGCTCATATGTCAAAGGTGAGAAAAAAAAACTGGTTTAAATTGTACATGTGGTGGGCATTAAATCGCCCTTTTCCTTACAGACGTGTTCTAAGAATTAGAAAAGGCCAGGTTGTGGCCCTTTCATCCTACAAGAAGTGGGTTGGAGAGTATAGTGACTGGCGTTTCTATGTAGCCTGCGGTATCTTTGGAGGCCAGGGCCAGAGGTGTCTCGATAACAGTGGGGCTTGGGATCACGAGGGTGTGGAGAGATTGAGAAATAAAGCATATTGGAGGTTGCGTCTGAGGATAGGCGATAAATGACATAAATCCTGCACGCCAGCTGACACACGATAACGGGTTACAGTGGAGAAATATAGGAAGGGGCGCGAGGGGGCCCCGAGAGTGAAGATAATTATTTTTGATAAGGTGGGGAATGGGGAAAAGGGTAAGTTGATAAGCACAGGCCTGGGTGACTGAGCACTGTTGATGTGCACAATGCTGCATAGTCAAAAGGCTTTTCCCAACCTGCCTGCCTGTAGAGTACAAAGGTTGAGCCGATGTGGGGAAAAAAACAGCACTATGAATAACCTTACTGTAAGAATTGGGCTTTTGTGTGGTGCATCTTTTCTCAATATGTTTGCATGAATCTGAAAAGACTAGGCCATTTTTCCCATTAATATGTTTTTTGTGTGGCTGTTTTGACAGAGGAAGCTTCCATACAAAATTAGAAAAATACAAGAGAATGAAAGATTTTAATTTTGCGGGAGTGCAATAAACCACAAGGCGTTCTTTTGTAATGGGGATATGAACCTGGAATCATTATTAATCTCCAAAAGGAAATGGAAGGAAAAGGAGGAACAGGAGCAACAGAGGAAGGTTATATTATACAGAGCAAATAGAACGATATAGTTTGAGTTTAATTAAAACTGTTTTACTTTTTCGTGCAATTTTTCAACAATTATCAGTGCAGTGGTTGAAGATCACCTATTATGAAAAAAAACATTTTCATGAATTTTTAAAATATCAATATGGGTCCTAGTCCTCGTATAAACAAAATAGCTCACTCTCTTTCTCTACACCTCCATGAAAACTAGTGTTCAAAAACCCCAGAGAAATCTGACTGGGGTGACCTATGAAGCCATGCACCCTCCCTTACCAACCTAACTTAGCACTTCACCTTTAAAATAATACTGGAACATTTTGGAAAATGCACTTATTTGCTGAGTGTTAGGCGAGATAGGACTCTTGTACAATTGCCTGAAGCATAGTAGTGCCATAATGAGTTTAGCTTAGCTTAGCAAAGTGCAACTAGCCACTGTTACAAATAGATACAGCACATTTGCAAAAGGCAATTTTTTATTTTTATTTTTTTTTACTTTTCTATTTGTGGACACATAAACAGAAAAAAAAACACCTTATAAGTGCTAAGCTAAGAGGTGCTGATACAGTGGTTGTATTTTTGAATGTTGGTTGGAAGGCTGGCTTGCTGCTTCCAGTCTCAGTGCTAGCTAAGCAAATTGCCACCTGGTTCTTCTAGCTCCATACTTGACACACAGACGTGAAAGCGCCATCAATCTTCCCATCCAACACCAAAAAAAAAAAATATATATATCATTAATTTAAAACGCAGAGAAAGACCCAAGAACTCCGAATTCTGAATAATTTTAATTGAATAATGAATTCAAAGCCTCCCATCCGACTTCTGATGAATACAATACGCTTCAGCATCAACACAGACTTTGCAAACCAAGACAGTGAGGGCATATTATTTGCCAGATATAAAGCCGCAGGGGCTGCCACAAAAGTGAAAAATGTGCTCACCCGCGAATGTGATAGGTGCCTAATGTTTGTGTCTACACATATTTTAAATAAATGATAGCCAACCTTCTGCTTTGAAAGATATCAAGTAATTTATTCCAACCTCTCCCGGTTTCCCTATTTCCTCTCCTCTGTGCTTGTCAAACATTTCCTGCTACTGTGGGATAAAGTGGAAATTATCGAAAAACCCTATACAAGCCTTCTGGATTTTGTTAGATTTTATTTTGCTTCTCAATCTATACATACACACCCCATGGTCGGAGCAGACTTTTTTTCTTGCGACATACAGCAGTTCTGGACTCCCACGTCCCCCAAGAAAACAATGAAGAATGCTCCAAATACTCCTACCTGCTTGACACCAGAAAACAAATGCCTCCATGAAAGCACAGACAGTCATTAATATCCCGCCTACGCAAGTAAATAAAAAAACCTCCCCAAGTTAAATGTACTGTGTAACAAGGTCATGTTCCAGTCATCTGCGTGATCGGTCAAACCCTCTTGGCATTTTGGTCAAGATCAATTTGTTGTACATTCGTCTTACCTTCAGTTGACCCATCATGCACTTGCTCAATCTGGCAATATGCCAATTATTAACATTAGCAGAGGCACCCAGAAAAACATATTTATTTTAATTTATTTTTTATATAATTGGTACCTTATTTATGCTGTAGGTCTCCGGGGACTGGGCTCTCATGTAAAGGTGCTCTGAGGGAATTTCAGTTTCTGTTCATTCTTGCACCCCCTTTGGACACAAGCGGTAGTGTCTTTACTACGCCAGCTGTTGTTCCTGGGTAAACGTACCCATGACAAAGGCATTAAGAAAAACTATATGAAAAAATTTATTATTTGCAACGATTGTTTCGTTTGCTGTTACATGTCATTTATGATCATCAGAGGAAACACGAGACTCTTTAGAAATATTTAAAAGTTCCTTGTAGCACCTTTTAAAGGAGAGACATGCTTCCAAGTAGAGACAGAAATAAATGGATAGCTTAAATACAACACACTATGCAAAATAAATAGATAACTTTAAAAGTGCAGAGTACATAGTTCCAAACCAAATTTACGTTTGATAACTAGTTTAGGATAACACACAATAAAGGCAATAAAAAATTGCTAAGATTTTTTTTTAAACAGATTAAGTCATTATTGTCATTCACCTTATAGTAGCTCCTAGAGTGAGTTCTTGGGATCTTCCCCCCACTAACTTCCTCATGTCAACTTGCTGTATCACCCCTATAGCCCCAGCCTGATGCGTTACAGTCCAACCAGTGGGCTTCATCCATCACCACGCAGTTTGTAATCAAACGGCGGAATTATGAAAAATGGAGGCTGTCATAACAACGTGCCTCGGTGTGCGGGATGCTGCTGCGGAGTGTCAGAGTGAGTCCACTTTATCACAAAGGCAGTCCTCTCTCTCCACTAGAAGATCGGAGGACTCAATGCATTGCTGGTTAAAATGCAAATGTGCCCAAATACATCCCCCGCCTGATCATGAATAGAACTGTACTGTTGAGTGACAGAGAAATTAGATCGGGAGAGGATGCAGCATGGTAAACAACTTTAACTCAAGCACCGGCCTTGTTGAGACCACAACTATAAATCACTGACGCTCTTCCCATACATAGCATCAGCCCTGATCTGCCTACTTGTCTGTCTGCTGACTTCAGCTTATTTGTGTTAAAGCAGAAGACACTAGGATAGGATATTAGCAAGGATAATCACATAAATGAATTGATTTATTTTTTCTTTTCTCAAATAGATTTTTCATACGTTCAGGGATGGGCAATTACGCTTTATAAAATACTGAGTATTTATTTGAATGTGATGCCAGCATTTGTTTGATGTATGTATGCAGTTTCAAGCAAAATGCAGTTATTTTCTATCTCTACAAGTATTTCGAAGTTTGATCATATCTAGTGTTTGCTGTGTATGTATAAAAGACAAAAAAGGAGAACATGTCAGTTTATGCAGTTATAGTATTTGGTTAATTTACATTTGAACTGTCCTATCATATCTTACGCTTTGATATGCTCTGATTTAGATTTTTAAATACACCTGCCCATTTGATTGTTTTTTTTGTTGCTGTTGGACAACATATGGTGGATCTGTTGCTGTTCTGTAACTTAAGCTTTTGCAGCTTTATTTAATACAACACACTTGGCTACGCTGCATCAGAACATGTCTGAATATGAGCAGACTTCTGATTTTCTCATTTACTGTGATGTGTTCAGATTTGGGCAATTGATGTTATCCCATCTGGACCGGAGACATGCCGGTGGTGCAGTTTGGTTATTTGTCAGCCAAATTAACCCAGTTTAACATCTTAATTTTCACACACCATTTTCAACCAGTGTGTGTGTGTGTGTGTGTGTTGTGAGTGAAGTTTATGTTATTGCGATGACACGATTCAATCCTTTAAAACAGGGAATGTTGCATTGTACAACCTCACAGGAAATGAGTTGTGAATCACATATGAGTCAATGGATCAATAATAGGCGCTCGTGGTGTAGTGTTAAAGTTTTCTTTTTCACTAGGATTTAACAAAAAAAACATCGCTCTTTTCAGTCAGAGCAATCATTACATATATATTCATGGTGGCAGCCGTATGAAGATCTACATATTCTATTATAAATAATGATAAAAGGTGAACACAGAAAAACAGACGAGGCGGGGAGATAGATGTCAAGCAAATCCCAGGCTGTGCACCTCCACACAGACACACTGGGAAGGCGCTAACGAGGCCGTGAGTTAAAACATCTGTGTGGGTCTATCATTCTATCATTTACATCAGAGAGCCAAAGCCCAACCACCAACATCTTTTAAAGCAGCTGGAAATCAGTGCATTTTTTATTTTTTTATACAACTATACAGTATATATTTGTTTTATTCAATGCAGCACTCAGAACTCTAAACAATGGCCAGACTACAATGCTTAGCCAGATCTATCCTCATGGTGAATATTTCAGTGGGCATCTCTATAGACCTAGAGTGACAGGCTCTCGACAGAATAAAAACAACTAAAAAACTTCATCCGGTCCAATTAACCACATATATACTGTGTACATTTCGTTTCAGTGTTATGTAGTGTTACTATGTCTAATGTATTGCATTGAGCTATTTCCCCAGAAACTTCTTTAGAAATATCAGGAAGTTGGATAATGACTTACTCTGCCAGTTACACTTTGCAGCATTTGATGTGTGACTACAAAACTCTCGCCTCATCTCCTACTTATTAAAAAAATCGTAAAAGATACAGTGGGTGTGCGTGTTTGCAAGGTTACCCTTAAATTCATATTGTTTTTCCCCCATGTTACTGGGACCCCCGTTGATCTGGATTGAACAGATGAACATTTTAAGTAAAAGGGAGAGAGAGAATTTTTATTTATATCTGAATCCAAGTGTTAGTCAGCCAGGCTTCAAAGAGTTCTCTATCCCCCCCTTTTATCCTAACTATTTCTCCCAGTAAAACATGCTTTGCCCAAATCAGTACAGATTATAGTGTGCTTTCACAGAGTCGACTTCAAAGGCAGTATGGTGGGGTGGAGTGGGTAGGGGAGCCTCACTGTAATAATGGAAATACACTTCTAAGCTGTTATTAGTTTACAAGTAGTAAGGCAGCAAGTATATTTAGGACTTATTCAATTCCTTGCATTATTTTTCCAAGAACACAATCAGACTATTATTTTGTTTCACTGAGGCACTTAAATTAATAATAAAAGAAAAAAATATATATATAAACTACTTCTAGAAATGTGAAATGGCTTCTGGACTCCCGCTGAGAACAGCGTGGCAGAGTCCTAACTTTGAAAAGCAGAACCAATCCAGGTCAAGTGCAGTAGATATGGAGTCAGTACAAAGACCTATAAGAAGCCCTATTAACTCCTATTCAAGCAGAATTAAGGATAATTGGTAGCTGCAGCCTGTCTTCTTTTTTCTTTTTTTATATACTTTATTGTAGGAGCAAAAATAGGTTACCATCTTACTGTTATTGTTCGCATTTACAGCATCCTATACACTATCCATTTTTCATTTTCTATTGCACAAACTTCATCTTAAAATCCACTGATGCCGAAGATGTCAGAAACAAAGATGTAAGGGCTGTGGGGAAGTTTTTAATATTGAGTCTTCGGATGAATTGTTTCCTACAGTGGAGACTTCCATCTATTGTTTTTTGGATATATCCCCCCCCCCCCCCCCCCCCCCCCCCCTTGGACGTGGAATGATTGACATTTAACAGAGTGGATGTGAAATGTGTGCACTGTTCTAAAAACACTCAACTGAATGGCTCGGTGAAAGAACAATACAACGGAAACAGTGACAATTATGGTCATTAGACAGATTGGATCATCAAAGTCAAGCAAGTCATCTGACACAAATGAAACAGAAAGTGACGGAAGTTTAAGTAGCGACAGTGGCCCTGCTATCTTTAGATGTATGTTCACTTTGTGCAAACAGGAGCAACCCCATTGATCGAAATACACTTTAATCTATTCTCTCCTTCATCATGCACCTCTGAACATCTTACAATTCAATGTGCAGTATTCCACTCATCCACAGAGAATCATATGTTTCTTAAAGCCTTTGTCATGGGTCCCTCACCCTGGAACTATAGCTGGCTTAGTAGAAACACTACCGCTTTTGTCCAAAGGGGGTGCAATAATTTACACAAACTGAAAGTTCCTCGGAGCACCTTTAACATAGCCAGAGACCTGGACCTAGTATGAAAATTATGAAAGCAATAAGAAGTATTACATTTTGACTGAGCAGCCTCTTCATGGCCAAGCATTTTGGATATTTAATTTGTAGCCCAGTGCATTTCAAAGGATAAATGTTAAAACACGTGTCATGAATTTGAGATAAGACTTAAGGTGAGGCTCCTTTTAAACCCAAGAGCTCCAACATATCAGTGAGGTCACTGACATCCCTAGATCCACTTTTTTAAGATAATTTTTTGGCATTTTTCAAGCTTTATTGGATAGTACAGAGTTGAAATGGGGAGACAGAGAGAGAGGGGGATGACCTGCAGTAAAGGTCCACGGGCCGGATTTGAACCCACGACCACTGCAATGAAGGCCGGAGCCAATACGGTACGCGCTCTATCCACTACGCCACCGGAGCGCCCCACTAACTTAAACTTTAATACCTCATGTATCTAATGTAGAATCTTCTATTCCCCTACATTTACATATGCCATTTTGCCCACACTGTCGATTAACTGGTTAACATCATTATGGAACCTACAATGGATGTGAAACAGCTGCTTGAGACTTGATCGAAATTGGTAAAAGGTGTTTTTGTGTTGATGAGAAGCCGTAGGTGCAAACGCCCCGGCACCTGCCCCGGTCTAACGGCCCCCACACACATCCTACCTCTACTGCGCGTCTACCTCGCGTCTGCGTCTGACTTTTTGTCACAGACTGTGAAATCAACGTAGAGCGAGCACACATCCAACCTCAGACGCACTGCTGAGGCGCGTCGGAGGCACGTCTCCAGCGCCGCTCCCCTTCACCTCAGGAGGCTCGCCTATTTTTTTCTGAGAGCAGCGCGTCTCTCTCGCGTCTCTGTGCTTTAACTGATAGAGAAATACTCTGCTGACAGTCATACCAGCAGCATTCAGTCTAGTTACACGTTTACCCGGTGTGTTTATTTCAAAATAAAACATCCCTCAGTCGTATACGCGAATAATCCCTTTATTTCACGATTTAATTGTGCAATCAAAATCCGAGGGATTTAAAAACTAATTTTCAATTAGTTCTGGCATTTTATTTTTGGATAAATGACACATATAGAGATCCAATATAGTGAAGAAATAAAAAAGATCATGATGAGCGCAACAGCTTTCCGTTGCTCTATCTGTGTCTACGGCCTTCTTCTTCCCCGACCACACCCCCCTCTCTCTCTCCCGTATAAATCAGTAAAGTGTTTTTTGAAATACTCTGCTGAGAGTCATATTGACTTCATACTGGAAGCTTTCGCTGTAGTTTCACCATTTCCTGGTGTGTCCCCTTCAAAATAAAACTTCCAACAAGCGAAAATAGGCCATGGCAAAAAAAATTAAAAAAAATGGCAATGGGGCGCACGGATTACTGTCCAGACTCAATATAAATCATATGCATCATAGATGACATGAAATAACTTCATTTTTAATGGGAATTATCTATGAAAACTCTATGTAGAAAGATAGGGCTTTTAGAAGCAGCAGCTGCTGAGACGTTGCATGTGTGTCCGAGAAAAGTCCGAGAGAGGCAGCAGTAAGGTAACGCGACGCACTCCAGAGGTAGACGCAGGATGTGTGTGGGGGCCGTAAGAGGCTGGGAGACGGGCCAGGGGACATGGCAGCTTCACGGGACACCAGCTGGTCACACACACACACACACACCTACACACACACACACGGTAAATTAAAAGGTGTGATTTCACCTGGACACTTGACTTCACACATGTGTTTCGTAAGCCAAGGCTGGCGCAGTGTGGCTTCCCCCTTCTCATTAGGAAGGTCCTGCTTCAACGTTTTGGCAATAGCAGACTGTACTGGCTAGAGAGACCAGAGTAGATGCATTAGTTATGTGGCAATCCTGTTCTGAATTTGTTTAACTTGATTTTATGTAGCATATTAAGATTAGACTGCGCAGGTGAACAGGGTAACATGTTGAACTTCTTTAATTAAACTTTGCCAGTAGATTACTTTACATTAAGGCAATTATGTTTTGTATTAAATTAAATAAAACATTCATGTTGAGATAATGGCTACGGAAATTGGCCAGTGTTTGAAAATGTTTTTGCCTGCCATGTGTCACCGTAGCATAAGTGTGCTTT
>CM047525.1:21880864-22058364 GCA_026122265.1 Ammodytes dubius
GCTGATGCAAGGCGAGTGGGCATTTGGTGCGAGTGAATGCACCGGCAGACATCTATGAGCCTGTGTAAGAATGAGTTAGACCAGACATAACGGGTTGCTGTGTCTATGTGGAGGTGAATGAAGCACATGTATTCAGGGAAAAACACATTAGAATTAAAAGGAAACAGGCACAAGAAAAACAACTTTATTTGAAGATATTACAACTTTAATGTAATTAACTTACTTTTAAACAGTATAGCTACAAGCAGTTTTATAACTATACAATTATACTTTAAGAAAAAAACCACTTGTCTGACTGAGGCATGCGAATACACAATTTATAGACATTAACACATAGAGTTACTTCAGCAATTTGAATACATTCTACAATGATTGTGTTATTGTGTGAGCATTTTCTTTGATTGTTTTAGCAAATTAAAACGATGGGCTGCTAAACAACAGATGGTCAGACAACTAAAAATGACCCAACGAGTGTGTGTGGGTGAGATCGGCACAGTTTGTTTTTAATCACACAGCCATGGTAAAACTCAGAACACAGACTTTAACATAATTATCTTTAAAAAAAATGAACGCTCGCAAAACACACACAACTCAGTTAAAACAGGGTTCGTCATTGACACTGTGCCATAAAAAGCTAGGGTGCGTGTCAAAGAGCTAACACCCTGCAGCCACGCTGGTAGCTCTGTGACGCTAGGGAAGAGCAAGGCCGCGAGCCATATCCTAATGACACCCAAGCTCACATACTCACAATGTCACAAGTCTAAAATGCTGATATTTAGTAGCTATGTTGTTTACCATGGAAACAATCTTTCATAGCGTTTTTTAATTAGGACAAAGCATAATTTACAGCTAAGGTTAGGATGATGTCTTTAGTTTTAGAGGTATTAGGAAGACAAATTACTTTGATGTATCCCCTTGGGGAGATTGTTTGCATGACTTTTTATTTTTTGCGGAAAAAAATATTTCACCCCACTTTGTGGGAGCTTGGGGGTCCCTGTTGGTATAGCCATCATAAAATCTGCACCCCCCCACCCCCCCACTCAGATTTGGGTTTGTTGCCTCAGAGCAACAACATGCTATGAGGGTACGAAATCACCAAGGTTTGCTATAATACACAGGCTAATTGGAATATAGAAAAACAAGCAAAATGAGCATCAAAATTGTGTGTGTGTGTGTGTGTGTGTGTGTGTGTGTGTGTGTGTGTGTGTGTGTGTGTGTGTGTGTGTGTGTGTGTGTGTGTGTGTGTGTGTGTGTGTGTGTGTGTGTGTGTGTGTGTGTGTGTGTGTGTGTGTGTGTGTGTGTGTGTGTGTGTGTGTGTGTGTGTGGCTGGGTGAGCCGGGTTTGTGTGAGAATGGGTGTGTGTGTTGTGTATATGTGTGTGAGAGTTGTTAGTGTGGGTGTGTTGGGTTGTGTGTGTGTCTGTTATGTGTGTGTGTGTGTGTGTGTGTGTGTGTGTGTGTGTGTGTGTGTGTGTGTGTGTGTGTGTGTGTGTGCTGTGTTGTGTGAGAATGGGTGTGTTTTGTGGGTGGCGTTGTGTGTGTTGTCCAGTTGTCTATATCTGTGTGTGTGTGAGTTGTGAATGTGTGTGTGTGTGTGTGTGTGTGTGTGTGTGTGTGTGTGGCTGGGTGAGCCGGGTTTGTGTGAGAATGGGTGTGTTTTGTGGGTGCCGTTGTGTGTGTTGTCTAGTTGTCTATATCTGTGTGTGTGTGAGTTGTGAATGTGTTTGTGTTGTGCGTATGTGTGTGTGTGTGTGTGTGTGTGTGTGTGTGTGTGTGTGTGTGTGTGTGTGTGTGTGTGTGTGTGTGTGTGGCTGGGTGAGCCGGTGTTTGTGTTGTGAGTGTGTGTGTGCTGTGAGAATGGGTGTGTGTGTTGTGTATATCTGTGTGTGAGAGTTGTTAGTGTGGATGTGTTGGGTTGTGTGTATCTGTTATGTGTGTGAATGTGTGTGTGTGTGCGTGGGTGTGTGTGTGTGTGTGTGTGTGTTTGTGTTGTGAGGGGGTCATCCCTATGTTCCCACAGAAATTGGCGATTAGGTTCCGGCATCACAGCTGGAATGGGTTAGAGTAGGAGTGACACACACGCACACACACACACACACACACACACACACACACACACACACACACACACACACACACACACACACACACACACACACACACACACACACACACACAACTATTGTCTATTATGTAGTTACATTACTTAGACATGTGGGACCATTAGGCTGTGGGAACATAGACACACTCCTGTAGTAGTAATAGTAAAGTAAAACACATTGATTATCATCAAAATTATGTATGAGAGCACATAGCTTCACTTAGTGATATTGCTGAACAAAAGTTGTCTAACTGCATATTGTTGCCCTCAGGCAACGAACCGAAAAACACAGTTTTAGTATATAAATAAAAACAAAATTAGTCTTTAAACAATCAAACATATGTCTTTACATACTTGTGCACATGCCCATATTTTTTACTATAAAATTATTGCAATCTAAAGACATTTAGCAGTGATATTCATATTGCCAAGTTGAGGCGCTGTGTCCCATGCAACTTCGGTTCCTAGAAGACTGCTGCAACCCCAGATAAAATGCCACACCCACTGTTGCCCCTCATTTCATTGGACAGAGACATGTCAGGTGATATTATAAATAAGTTTTGGGTTTTTTTCAATTAAAGGGCCTGTGTGATGACTAAAATAGTGGTGTGTTGCCTGAGGGCAACGCCATGCCATAGAGGGTTAGGAAGACAAATTACTTTGATGTATCCCCTTGGGGAGATTGTTTTTTGACCTGATGAAAAGTTATATGCAAAGTAAACACAATTCATCCCGGGGAGGATAGGGGGTGTGTATCAAATTTAATAGCAATTTATCAACATGTTTCAAAGGGACTCAATATTCCATTCATGTCATGGTGGCACTAGATTCATTCAGGGGAGTCATAAAGTTTTACTCATAGGGAATCATTAATGTCTTTATAGATTTTTTTGTTGTATATTTTATAAAAAATCAGCTAAAGTTGGTTAAGATGGCAATGTGAATCAAAAACATTGGTTTATTTTGATGCTTTCACACGATTATTCTTAACTTACTTATTTACATTTGGACCACATCCAATAGCCACTATAGTTATTTTAGTGAGGACCAAAGTGGTGGACCAACTAAGCAACCATCATTGCCATCACCAGTGCTACATCGTTAGCATGGCTAAAAAATCAACACAACTATTCAATCATTTTACCATCTTAGTTCAAAAGCTCAGTCTGGGTTATTGCATTCACTTCAAGGGCTGCTCTTGCCTCTTTTTTTTTTAAATGGGCTTCACAGCTAAACCTTTTGTCGGCCGAACTTGCCAGTTAAAAGTTGAGCCGGAAGCACTTTAAAATATGAGGCTCACAGTGTCCGAGCAGAGGCACACCTGCTGTAGGTTGATTGAAACCCGCTGACATGACGTGTTCACAAAAGGTGGTAGTGGGATGTTAAGGCCCGAAGCTGCGGCCCTAATGGAACTTCAGCTTCATGATAACACTATGCCAGCCGTGTCAGGAAGTAGAGCTCTGTTAGCGAACAGCAGGGTCAATTTCCATAACAGCGCCGTGTTCCATTTTGAATTTTAGCCCGAGAGAGTCAGAACAATGTCAACACACCTTTACAAATTGTAGAGTCAAATATGCTCTCAACACGACATGACGTGTGTGTGTGTGTGTGTGTGTGTAAGAACAGCAAAGTTGGTGACAGGCGGTAATGATATGGTACATGACACTTGTATGTAATGGCTTGCAGACTACAGGTTTTTGGATACGATATTGAACATGTTTCCGCTAAGGACCAGTGCAGCTGCCTAACAGCTTAAAGTTGATGCACATTTACATTTTTACATTGTAGCCATTTAGCTGGGCGTCGTGCAGTGACTAAGCACATACTGCTCCGGTTCACTGTCATCCTCTCAGAAAGCGTTACAGAAAACATGGTGATTTTGCATAGTGTGGCTGTTTTGCAGGGAATTATGAAACAACCCCCTTCAGCAGCACAGCCGCCCTGCAACCAAACACAACATGCAAAACTAAAATGCAAAGATGCAACCACTGTCAACAGAACAGAAATTTTTGCCGTCAAAGTAAATCAAGTCCGGTTATTCACGGAGTTGCTGAAAATGAAATTTGATTCGAGTTAGGATTCAATGGATAAAGGCCGACAGGGTTGTTAAAATATGGCATCACTATCTTAAACATTTTTCTGTTTTCATTTTGTTTTCATACTTTGTTGTATGCAAAAGCAGCTTTCTTCCTATCTCAGTTAGCCCTGTTTTGCGAGATAAGCAGTGGATTATTTGGGTTGAATTGTTAATTTCACTCCTGTGTTTTCAGATAATCAGTTATTAATTAATTGATCAGTCAGTCCAAACATAAAAACAGTCTGCATATTGTGAGTGTCATTGGTATAGCTATGTTATGAGCAGATAATGGGCTCATTCAGTGAGGATTATAAAAAGATGTGGCATCATTCGGTCCTTTCATATAGTTGGTTACCTAAGCAGTTTTTTTTAGGGATCACCATTAGTTGTTGTTGCCTTGGCTACCACTACCTTCCCAGTATACTGCAATACAATCCCCCCAAAATAAAATAAAATAAATAATAACCAAATAAAGCCTATTAAAATGTTCAGTTCTGTATTGAGGAACTTCTTGTATAACTTCTTTAACTATAAACATTTTTGTCTTAGATTTGAGATACTAAGCACAGACAATTTGTTCCAGTGAGACGAAGCAAAAACAGAACATAAAAAAACGAAATAAAAACTGTAGCGTTATACAGACGGACTGGAAGTTGGGCCCTGAATGATGAGTTCTTTTGCTCAACTTTTCTCCTGATACATCCACATTTTTATTCATTAACTCTTATAAAAAACCCTTTAAAGTTCCCCAGTACCAAAAAAAAAAACAAGGTACAACAATATACTCAACCAATTTAGTTATAGTGCCTACAATACCCAACAAAGTATGAAACAGTAAAATACAATGTGTAGAGTGTCCGCAGTGAGCTCAGAGCCAATTTGAGCTGTTGTGAGCACTTTATTGATTTGAAGAAAGTCGGGAGTCTTAGGAAAAAAAAAACTCAAGTGGGCATCAATTGAGTCTGGCATATCCAGTATGTGTCAGTATGGACTATAGACAATCTATGGGGAGTGTTAACCGGCACGTCTCGCCACTCCTTGAAAGTCCTGAACCACACGGACACACTTGAAAAGTAGGTTTGGTAGATATAAAAAGAAAGCATGACCATGTATCATCATGGCCTGTATCTCTGCTCAGATGTCTTTGTGTGTGTGTGTGTGTGTGTGTGTGTGGTGTGTGTGTGTGTGGTGTGTGTGTGTGTGTGTGTGTGTGTGCGCGTGCATGTGTGCTACTTTATACTCCCATTGCCTCTCCATGATCTGAGAAGACTGATGGTCATATCGGCTGTGTGGGGGAAAAAAATACGACCGAAAATCTTTCCACTACATTAATGTTGAATCAATTAGCCGCTAATGTGAAATGGAATATCCAAACCCCGCTTTTAATTATTCATTAATCTATTTTGCAATTGATGGGAAATGGTTGAAGCCGCGTGTCACATTTCGAGCATTTAATGTACATGGACTCTTGTGTACCAACAGTTACAGTTCACTCGCTATGGTTATTTTCTTTTTTTACATGAATGACTCATCCTCCCACTCTACTGTAAATATACTTTTCATCTGAGGGAAAATAGACCCTCAGGCATTCACAACACAAAACTCATCCACAGAAAAAAGAAAAGGTCCCAGACAGTTGTAGGCTATGAGATCAGCAGTGGATGAGACGTTGACTTCTATTTTTGGAGGAAGGAAAAGAAGACATTTTACTCTCGTAGTGTGTGTGTGTGTTTGTGTGTGTCTGTGGGTGGGTGTGCGTGACCATGCGCGTGTCTGTCTATACGTGTGTGTGTGTGTGTTTGTATGATTTGTGAGTGCATGTACAGTGTATGTGTGTTTGTGTGTGTGTGTCTGCATGTTTTATGTCTGTGTGTTTGTTTGTTTGGATGAGACTTTGACTTCCATTTTTGTCAAAGGAAAATAAGACAATTCACTCTTGCAGTGTGTGTGTGTGTGTCTGGGTGTGTGTTTTTTGTGTGTGTGTGTGTGTGTGAGAGAGGGGGGGGGGGTCAGTATAGACACTGAGCCGTTACTTAGTGGAAGATGTATGAACCCCGGCGCGGCAGACAAGAGCCCCAGGGAACCAAATGTAAAGTGGGAGGAAAATCATTAGCTTTGTTTGCATGTTCGCTCTCAATTACGTGTGTCTCCCAAAGTCTGGCAGAGCAGCGGAGGAGAGAAAAACATCCAAAGCCTGGATAACAATTCATAACTAAGAATCAGAGTCCCTTGTATTGTCAATGACTCACTAGCTTAAAGGTGTACTATGCAACTTTGGGGGGTGTGGCGAAGTGAATGTTTACTAAAGGTATATTCTCATAACTGAATAAAGAAACTTTCTTTGGATCCCTGGATCACTGTTCGAAGTTAGAAAGCTATGGCAAAAGTTACTGTTTCGCCGTTGTTGCTTACAGCAGCAGGGCCCACAGTTTAGTTTGTAAACATATTCTAGTATTACGTTTGGTTGCAGGTTGCTTGCCACTATTTAGTATTGATGTATGATGATATAATTATTCAAAGCAATTCTGGAAAACACCGGTCGTCAAAATCACTTCATGTCGAAATCAGTGAATATCCAGCGTTAATTCACAGCCTAGACTCTGTAAATTAGTACGCAAACAAAGGGTATGAAAACAAAAGGGGCACACCAGAGCTAGCAAAATGCCAATTTACAGTAGCCTGGTGCTACCAGACCATCGTACTTCATTTCATTTGTACAGAAGGTCTGGAACTGCTGTAATTGGCAAACGTTCACTCACTTGGAGCCGGCATCTGACGGTGCGTTCAAGTTGTACAGGAAACTCGGAAATTTCCGACTTCACTACATATTGTAGTCTATGGATCTACCGGTACCTGGCAACGGTAACTTGCCAGAGCCTAACGTTTAGTTATTTGGATGACAAAGGTTGTAGGCGTCCATACTTTCCCGAGCAGATGCACTGACAGGTCGGAACTACGTCGGAAATCTCCGAGTTCCGAGTATAAAGGAACGCAGCATTCAACTGACCCTGGAGCGCAACTTCGACGTCATCGTTCTCAGCCACTCGCTCTGTTCGCTGATTGGACAACCACAACCCTGGACGAGCAGAATCCCACTAATACACCCCATCCCCAGACTGACTACTGAAGGGAACATGTAAATTTGGGCGGAAGTAGGTGGGCGGGCGGAGCCAGGCTAAATTTACAGAGCCTAGGCTGTGAATTAACACTGTTTCATTCTAGAACTGCTGACTATCTTTAACGTGCTTGAGCATCATACATGTATACAGTACATTATGGGAGGGATGGATGGCACTAGCAGCACTTGAAGTTTAATGAGTTCTGATGGCTTGGGGGAAGCAACTATTGCACACATTGTCTGGTGGACTGTGCACTCACTTTTGTATATTCCAGAGGCATGCGACTTTTCAAAGAGCATCCTTGACTGGTGTGGCTGCCTGAATTACAACTCTGTGCCAAATCACAAAGCCACATTTCATTGCTAGGGAGGGGGGGGGGGGGCTGTGTAGGCGCCTCTGCATTGTGACAAAACTATTGCTCATTTCACCTCTCAATATTTATCATAGTACAATTTCCCCCCACACACCGCCCGCGCTCTCGAAGGGGCCATGATTTATGACACGCTCACACCGTCGGCCCCATCACCGCCGCGACGTGTTCATCACAGAAGGACTCTTTTTTTTTCACAGGCATTCGCTTTTGTTTAATGCAGAAAAGCGAGAGAGTAAGAAGGAGAAGAGGAACGGGTGGCAGACAGAGGGGCTGGAGATAGATGGAAAAGGGCAAAACTAACTGAAGAGAGTGAAGCGGAGAGAAAAGGGAAAGAGAGCGAGAAGTCGGCATCCGCTCGTCTATACATCAGAGGAGGTGACACTGCCTTGCAAATTTGCTAAAGCTCATTTGTAATGTTTTCCGCTTGTCAGTGGGCCTAATGCGCACTGCTCATGGGAGTCGCAGAGCCCCGCCGCATGATCAATGGGAAGAGATGAGGAAGTTACATCTCACCATTAAACGCTTTTGACTCGCAATATGCAAAAAGAGTGGCTTGCCCTGAGCGATGCTTCTTTTTTTGCGCCAGCTCGGAGGGGAGGGGGGGTTGTCACATAGATTATAAATTGCACTTTTGTGTTGCACAGTGGAAGGCGTGCTCCCCTGCATGTAAAAGGCAAAAAAAAGGCTTTTGTTTGTGAACACTCGTTCAAAGTCACCCCCGGCCCTCCTCTGCTTGGTGCTGCTGTTAGTGTCGGAGACTGAGGACACGGCTATAATAGGAGAAGAAATCAGAGCTTGTTATCTGCACCGCTTTGCCTTCGCACACGCACAATTAATGATTTTGCAGTGATTATGAACTGTCTTCAGGGTCGAGAGTTCCCGCCTTTTTAAATCATCGCCTAATTGGCCCGAGCTGGTCATTTTATGGATTAGAAATAAAAGTAATCACTTTGGACCTAGGATCTTGAATTACCTTTTTTTTTTAACCTGAAACTCTTTCTTTCTGTCTGTTTAGCCCTTTTGCCATTATATACATTCACACCGATGCCTGCTTGCCTTCCCCGAGGGCGGCCAAATCAAGTCAAACACAATTAACATGCCATTCATCTGGATTATTATGCACTTATTGAATCTTCCTAGGAACTCCCTTGAAAGACTCTCTCCATATTGGGGAATCATCTAAAAAAAATCAGCCCAATCCACACGGTGATTAAAATCTATCAAAGAATGAATAATAAATTATGTATTTTTGCATGGACCTTATAAAAAAATAATAATAGTTGACATCCTTAGTGAGCCCTTTGAGTTATACTGACAGTCGGGCTGTATATATAGCAAGGGGCTCCGGTGAAAAGAAAAAAGGTCTTTAATTTGCAGTGCGTGGGGTTTGGGGATCAGTTTGAAATAAGCAGATCATTGGTTGGACCTGTCAAGGCGAGACACATGGACAATATCTCATTAAAGGCGCATTTAGACAGGGAGGCTCGCAACGTGTGTCACAACAAGAACCTCAGTCCCCCCTCCTTTACTCCCACTATGAGTTTGTTTATAAGCACGTCTGCAAAATCCATCATTGGAAATACCTGAGGAGTTACCCATGCCATCGGGCTGTGTGGGAGAACATTGCAAAACTGGCACACTGGCCATTAGCGCTGCATTAGGAGGCACCTGTCAGCTCTTGAGTCTAATTCGCTCGTCCAAATCCTAAACCAGAAAAGGCCTGTGTGTTTTATTGGTTGTTTTGTTTTGTTTTATGCCTCTGTGATAGCCGTAGTCTGAACGCATTATTGTTTTGGGGTTGTCTGTATTCACGTTCGTCTGTGTGTTCGTCACGGCCATTCTCTTGAACGCGATAATCTCATGAACGCTTTGAGGGATTTTTCTTCAAACTTTGCACAAATGTCCACTCTGACTCAAGGATGCACTGGTTATATTTTTGTATATAAGTGTATTAATTGCACTGAATGCCTGGCACAGGCATATAACCGACACTCGGTAGTTCTAGTTTTGGCTGATCTACTGATGTTTATCAGCTCTGACACGGATAGACACCACCCTCTGAAAAATCACATTCTCATAAGTTTGGTAGGCAGCAGGATTTGAGACTTTTTTTAAAATTTGTATTCATTGTGAAGCTGTGAGACAGACCAGCGCAGAAACTCCTTAATAAAATATTCATCAGAATCCCACAGGGTTTGTCCCATTGAGATGCTGGCACAAAAGAGAAAGCAAATAACATCCAAACTAAATCCATTCGGGGTAAACATTTTGCCTTTCCAAAACAATTCACAATTACAGCGACTCCAAGAGCTGCTCTCTCTCTCTCTCTTGCCGGTTGTCAGAGCACAGAGAAACAAGACAAACCGAGAAAATCAAATCAAATCTTTGTTTTCAATTAGAAATCACATTATACGACAGTCTGGCCCGATTAAATGCATTCTAATGTGTGCTGCGTGGTAATAGCCTCAACCCGTGTTTAAAGACTCAAGATTGAAATGCTTTGAATTTCAGCCAACTCGCACGGTAAATACACAATGCGCTCAAGATAAAAATAATCACATTAAAGAGGGCGTAGTGGGGCAGTTATCAACATTATTTGCCCTCCTGCAAACCCAGGCTCGGTAAACTTTATCCTGGCCCTTAAAGGTAGAGTCAGCAATTCTGAAGAACGCTGTTGCCAAAATCACTTTGTCAATATTTGGTTAATATCTCCTTAACAATCAGCTTATGCCATACTGTGTGCTCGCAGAAGAAACAACATATATTGAAAACATTGATACACAGCCCAGACATAAGTATTTGGCCTCTCTAGTTGTCTTTCTTTATTCCTATAAAGTACGCTTCAAGAGTTTGCATGAAGATGGCAGCTGAGAGTGTGTATCCCACAGTGTCTTTGGTGTTGTGTTGCCTCCGGGTAGAGAGCAGCTCTAGACCAAACATAGCTGGGCAGCCCCCCATTTCTGGAGGGCACACAGTTTTTCCGAGAGGTCTCACTGCTTCCTCCAATCCCCAAACTGGATGCTGAATGCATATATGAATGTAGATGTGTTTACTCTGTATTTGTGTTGTCTCTATGCTGAAGTGTGACTGTGTAAACTCATCTATCTGTGGGTACATTCATGTTCCAATTGAAAGAATCCCAATTCCAGATGTAATGTTACCTACACTGGCACATATCTGATGTAGAAGACAAGCGTACCGATGCATAGAGACACATTTTGTTTGCTCTTCTGATCTGCACGTGTGGAGTGAGATTGGATAGCGAGGCATCCAAATCTGGCAACATCTCCATGACAGTACATAAATCTAACATGATTACCTTGAGAGAAATGTCATGATTTCGGCGCCCGTTGTAGCGTCACCTGCTAGAATAACAATGGAATGAAAACAAAAAAGGCGGAAATAGTTTTATTTGGTTAGATGCAGTAGGTTAATATGGAACTCTTTGTTTTCTAAGAAAAAGTATCAAGCATGATTTAGATATTTAAACACATTCCATAATTTTCTTCTAACTCTGCACATACAGTACATGTTTGACGTTTTGCTTGGCTAGAATGGTCTTTTCCTGTAATTGAAAAGTGACAGCATGTGATTAGGGAAGTAGGGGGCCTTTTTAAAAATGCATCAGTCATTATTTAAACACATTTTTAACCCCAACTCTTTTAGCCAAACATAAACCACTGAAGTCAAGCACCCACATATTTATAAGGTTGTTTTATGCTCAACTGCCTTCAGTCTATAGTGAGATATTCAGGAGCTAGTGACATGAAGAGTGATACACATCTGGCTTCAGGGACTGGGCAGCAAGCATAATGATATGCTTATAATGAATGCACCGCAGTAACCAATGGCCAGGTCTAATGTGTGCCCTGTAGGTCCCAGAGTGTTGAAATATGATCCCAGGACATCTCCATATGGAAATCTCATTTGTTTACTGCTGTAATAATGGGATAACCAGCGTTGTGTTCACATTGAGATAAGCTCTCCATAACTGAATGCATAATTTAACTCAGTATTGAGCTTAGCGGAGTGCTCAGCAGGTTGCTGGCAGTCTTTGAAGCAGTGTGAAACAGCACTGCAGCCTGATATTGGCTCTAGCTTTGGAGGCTCCCCCCCCCATAGTCGTGCTGTGAAACTTTGTCTTTGCTTTTCCAGGCCAGCAGAATGTTTTAAAGACAACAACCTGCATTGTTTGTAACGTGGTAAATAACTCCATCGAACTGCCAACCCTTCGATCATTGGCCGACCCGCTCTACCACCTGAGCCACAGTCTTTTGAAATCCAATGTCAGTGAAGACCTCTCTTAATTGTCTTGACAGATGACATGATGCCTTTCAGTTGCAATATCCTTGACGTATTGAGGGGATTTTCTGAACAAGTCTTCAGCAAAACCCAGGTTACCTATTGATTTTTATGTATGCTTCTCTTACATCAGAGCTGCTCACACACACGTCAAGTGTTGGCCTCTGAAATGCCCCGCCGAGGCACACTTTGGGTTAACATTTCAGGACTCACTAAAAATCTTCACTTACATTTTTCATGTCTTTAGCTGTTGAGTTGCTGTCTCATGCAATGCCTGCAATACCTATGATACATTGGAGTCAGCATATCAAACTTCATGTTAGCACAGTTTGTCCTTTGACATGAAGCTCCCAGGTATGGTCTTACTTTTCAATGTGTGAACTGAATAGTTTGGTTTTGATGTCACCTGTTTTTTTTCTCCCTTCCCTGGAAAAAATCAGGCCGGCATTGTCACCTTTTCATGACTGTTTTATGACTGTTATGCACCATTTTACTTCACTGTTTTTCGTGGCCTGTTGCTTGTATCTTTTCAAGTGCCTGTGACGTTAGCTCTACTAGCACTTGGACCGGTATTATGCAGAGATCTCATTTGATTAATGAATTCCTTCCCAACCTTTGTGTTTTGTGGAACGCTGGGTGATAATGTAATCTTGTGCAATTCCTTGAGTGCCTCTACAAGTGCCTCCATTTATAAAAGACTGCTGAAAGTTACAAATTAGGTGTCTATGAGAGGAAATTAAACTTGACCCAAATCCAGAGGTTAAATTCTTCTCAGGAGAAATTTGTCTTTGCCAATATACGGTTGCTAACTACGGCTCATTTTTTTTTATACAAGAATAGCTTTTTTGACCTGCATTGAAACTTCTTATAATCTCAGCCGTCATTGGAAATCACAAAATGATCCTAGGTAGTTTACAATTGGTCCTGTACAATGATAACTTCTTGTTTGGATGGTAGGATGGCCCAGAGGAAAGGTGGCCGACCAGTAACCACAAGGTTGCTTGTTCGATCCCCTGGCACCGGACAGGAGGTTGTTAGTTGTAAAACTAGTAGTGGTTGGTATTACATCTACGGCGCCCACCATCTCTACCAATGTGTCCTTGAGCAAGACACTTAACCCCAAACTGCTCCAGAAGCCTTGTACTACTATGGCTGACCCTGCGCTCTGACCCCCTCCGAAGTGTGGTAACTTGAGAGGGGATGTGCGGAAAGACACATTTCAATGTAGCCACTGACTAACTACAGTAGCAAGTTTCTCAATATTGCTGCTGCCAACTCCTGGATTCAGTTGCTCCCTTTCTTGTGTGCCCCCCCCAACCCCTCCAAAAAAGAAATTCCCCTTAGCTGCAGCATTGTGCCCAACTTGCAATGTCAACAAGTCCTTTACCAGGATAAGCAAGAGCATTTTCCACAGCAGGCAGCTGAAGGGACTGAGACTGAAGTAGACATTTTCTTTTCATTTCTGCCTCTTCATAAACACAGTACAATCAAATCATGAAATGTCATGGCAATTCTTCAAGCAATTATGTGGGAAAAAGAGAGCCGATACACTTCACATCAATCTAATAATAAGCCTTAATGGCGTTACACTCCTTTTTTATAACTTATATTATGGCAAACTGAATGGAATAAAGGCTTGTAACCGATTGCTTTTATCCACAGACATCTCAGTGACTTTGTTGAAAGATGAACATTTCTCTCCTTACAGAAGCAGTCTCATCCAGTTTTCCAGTTGACGAGCCAATGACAGATATCGTTCAGTGAAGTTTAGAGAAAGGTCTGTGAGTGTAAAGCAGATAGCAGAACTTCCAACACCTACTCTGTCTTTGGTTAAAGACGTCGCAGAGCCTACGGCCAGCAATGTCCAACAATAGGTCCTTCCAGTCAACCTCAGTCAGCAATTACTTTACTTGTTGTGGTTAACATGATAAAATGGTTAAATCATTTTAGTATGGCTTGGCAGTGTTACTACCCCTGTTCCGAAACGTTTAAGCTTAAGCACTCTTTAAGCCATGTTTTGGTCAGCATTTTTTGACTTAGGTCCTTTCCAAAATAAAAAGCTAGAAAGTTTAAACAATTCAACAGTTGAAAGAAACGGATGACTGATTTGGCAAACCCGTTTCAAAAAGCCCTATCTTTGCAGCTAACAATCTGGTTTCACATTTCCTTCTCCCAGATAGTAGTCAGCACTTTCAAAAGATTTTTCGGGGAGGGGGCATAACAAAGCAACACAAAGCCGACAGACATGCATGTCGCCACAGCAGGACTCCATCTAGGAAAAAAGGAACTGTTGAAAGCACAGTTGCCCTTATTCTGTGTTAGAAGCAGTGAGTGGTACAAGCGCTTGCTATTGAAATGTGAATTCATTCCAAGGAGCGTGGATCTGACTCTCTCTCTCCATGTCGGTTTGCAGACTAGAGCCACCCTTTGATGGTAATCATTTGCATTCCCTTTTTTTTCATTTTAATACCGTGACACAAGCTTACATTTCCTGTGCTGTGGAACATCTGTGTAGTAGATTAACCCGAGATATGGCATTGCACAACGGCTTGTTAAATGTCACAGTTAGCTCCCTGATGGCCCCTGAACCCCCCCTGAGTGCAGCCAAGGAAAACCCCCCTATGTACTGTACTGTAGCTGTCACACATGGCACGTTGGGAACAAACGACGCCATTTCTGAAACGACAGTGGAGATAACGGCATTCCGAGGCATTTAAAGGGTACTTTATCAGCGAGTTACCCATCTGAGGCCGTCACAATGTTCTTTCTCCTTTTCCCTTTTTCCGTTTTCGAGATGACAACGAGATCATGTTAATTAATTCTCGGTGTGTGCGTCGCTATAATGCGGTGTCATCTGTTCAGTGATATTACCTTTTTGACGGCGGGGCTATTCGGCCGTGGACAAATCTCTCCCGACGTTCCAACAAGGAACTAATGATGTTCCGTCTTTTCACACCAGCTGTCATATCCCATTCTTTTTTCGTGGCCACATGACTGATTTTTATCCTTTTTTTTCCCCCACAGGTTCAATTGAGTATTTAAAGGTCAAATTGTATTTTTTCTGAAGGATAGAGATGGGGAGAAAATCTTTTGGTAAATGTCAAAGTCAAGCTATCAGATTTTCTAATCAGCCAATACTGATCTTGATGGTGGAACACATTTTTCAGGCTTAATTAAATGTGTTTTTCATCTAGTTTTCTGCCTTAACACTTCCCTGCCTATCAATTCATCTGACTGTCATGCTGTATGACACCCCTCGAAAGGTATCAGCTACATCTTAATTTCATTAAAAAGTGATGAAACGGAAACGGTTGACTATGTTAAGACGCCAAAGTGTTTCACTCCCTGTAATGGGTTAAGGCTGAAGCTGCCAAAGAAAAATGTCATCATCCATAACCAAGACCCTTTCTTTAGTGTTTACTCTCTGCTCTGATATCATGCTGTGTTTAAATTACAAAATATTAACGTGAAATCAATAAATCATGCTCTCAAATTGAAAGACCACTCTCTTGAATACAGATAGGGAATATTACTCTACTGCAGAACCCCAAAATAACTTCCGAAAAGGCTTGTCCTATGCTTTTAACGATTCAAATCACTTGCATATTTTTTTCTAGACCCTTCCTGGTAAATAATCTCGTCAACGTTTATGATCAAAATGAACAAGATGGCCTCCGAATGCTCAGGAGGAAGAACAATGTGTGATATGAGAGACCATCAGCAAAACAAACTTGAGGTAACCTTTTAAAGCATGTTTTTGTTCATTTATGAATTTATATCAAAGGGTATTTTGATAAACCGGGCAAGGCCAAAGCAATTTCCGATAAGGCTAAAAATTCATAGCACAAACGGTAACATTATTGTATGTTTTAAAGTGAATTGCTTAGTCATTCCCTTTTTTTTTACTCACAATGAATATTTTTTTAAACACACTTGATTATAGGCTGACGTGTCCCACAAAAACACATTCAGCACAGTGTCTGTTTATTTCCAAACATAGTCATTTCCTGCACTTAAAGGCACTTGGAATTCTTTTTAAAAATGTTGTTTGCATTGTGCCTCCACTTTTACAGAGCGTTCTCCTCTTCTATTTGTAAACCAGAGCATGGCACAGACTCGCGCCGTGCCTCTTTTGACGCTATATCTACTCTGAACACAGCTCCCGGGCCAGCTGAAGCATGAATTCCCTTCTCTGGGATGTTGTGAATCATGCATCTCCGCCAGAGCACACATGCAATGATGGCAGCCAAATCCAGCATGTGGGGAAACACAGCAATGGGCTATCTACACGTGCCACCTTGAGAATGCCGCCGCGCTGCCTAGCAACTTAAAAGGTGGAGTCTGCAATTTCCGGAGATGCTTGTTGTCAGAATTACTTATTGTCAAAATATGTGAATATCTACTGTGTCCTGAATAAAACATTATGTATAATACACAGCCTATAGGCTCTTGTAACAGACATGTTGCTAGCTACAGTGGGCACCCTCTGTTTACATATCATTTACCCCTATGCTGTGTACGAACACTGGACTTTCAGTGATTTCGACAAAGAGTAAAAATAAATATTTCTGGTAAACCTGCTCTGAGATGGGGGGCGCCCTTAGCTCAGTTGGTCTTAACAATGCTCTGAGATGGTAAGAAGTATAAATCCCTTTGTTTTTTTATTGGGTGTTATCTTGACTATATTTAATAATGAGGGTGAAACACAGCTCATATATTGGGAAAGTCAAAGCATTAACATTTATCAAAACATAGAAGTGTTCGTAAACAACTTGAACAATCTCCATGGGTCTATTTTTTTCCCTGTGGCAGGTCTAGCGTTAAGGCCCTAAATAAACATTCTAGTCCCTTACCTCCTGCAGCTTTACACCTCCACCTGCACAGTGCAATGCTCCTCAGCCAATCTCCTCTCTGAACCAAACAACACCCTCTGTACTGTGGGTGGAGGTGTTCCTTTTCTCACATTGCACCAAGGCTTCGGGAACTCTCCAACTAACACTATTAATCCATTGTCTAATTAAAAAAAAAACGTATACGGCTGGCATATACATTGTGGCACTGATCCTTTTGTTTCATTAGTTGATCATTTCATCTAATTGTGATGTTTTTTTGCTGTTATTTAAAGAAGAGGGTTGGAAGTGTGGCAGGCTGTTTGACTGTAGTTTCTGCTCACTGTATCCTGTGAGAAACTCAAATATATAAGTGTTTGTCTCAGAGGGTCTCTGTATTCCAACCCCTTCTTATTAATCCCAGTAAACGGAATCGGGTTCCAACCCAAGGCAGCAAGCTTGTTCGCCTGAAATAAAGGCAATACATCACACAACATGTTAACTTTTCGACTAATTATAATTTTAAACAGCTGTTGTATTTGTATTTTTTTATATATCTTGATTGCAATAAGTGGCAAATCTCATGGTTGCTCACATGGAGTCGCAACATTATGTTAAACAAGCGTCAACAAGAAGAAATTAACCCTACATTTTCTTACTGTGATATCACAGTAAGATACATGTAGGGTTAGACAGTGAGACATAAAACACTCTATCGCCTTTCTCAGGCTAGGATGAACAATTTCAATTTTGTTTGCATATTTATACTACATAGGATCTCAGATTCAATACACCTTCATACTCCCACCGGTGAAGTAGGCCTTTAACTTTGATGCCATTTTAAAATTACACATCACAGCTGTCAATAATATAAAGAGCTGTTCATTAATAGACACTCTACCAGACAACCTCCACTCACTTGAAATAAAATAAAACATCATGAATGAATAGAAAGAAATTAACTATTATTCGAAGATGCTCCTTTAAAAAAAAAATACAATGTACACTTTGAAGTGGAGTAGAATTAGGTACGAGATGAAAAAAACAATAACTCACCTCAACTATACCTCAATTTTATATCTACTTGGGTAAATGTACTAACATCTCACTGTGAACCTACAGAGCAAATCTTGAGTTCATTTGAGCTCTCCATTGTGTCTAACGAGACTGAAGGGCCTTGAAGAACTCAGTGCTGCTTCCTCTCTTTCACAAGTATCTTCTCCTCTTGAAGCCTGAGATCACCCATGACCCCGTTGAATACTCCCTTTATCGTGCTGAAATCAACAGCCTTTTATACATGGAGAATGAAGGTTAAATCCTCCACATAAAAGATGCATCCTCAGAAATGATTTTTTTTCTTCCATTCATATGCCTACTTTGCCAGTATGCAAGCTTGCACACCTGAGCACTTACATGGAGAAAAAAAAGTTCCGTAAAATTAGTACCATTTTGTGTTTTTTGACATGGTCAGGGGTGTTTGCTCTCTAGGATACAATCCATACAAAGTGTTTGCTCAAGAGGGACAAGGCTGTTATGCATGTCTGCTTATATTGTATTTGAATGTAAAAAAAAACACTCTAAATTCACTTCACTTCCAGCACAAATAATTGTCACAATTCCACCCATAACACTTTTAAGATCAACCACATTAAAAATCAAATCCCATAATAAAACTGCTCCACACTTTTTCTACTGGAAGTTTGAAAAGTATGCTAAGTATAACTTCATTTCATCTAGATACTGTGTGTAAAAAAAAAAACATACATTTGCGGTCTCATAAATGCAGATGGCAGCTAAACAGTAGAGACACATGCCTCGCTATAGTGTTAGCCTGTGGACAAAAAACCCTGAGAACAAAAGCACGAGCATCTATCAGGGCTGCCGCTGAATAAGAGTTCCCTCTGGGGAGTCCGGGCAAACAGGCCTCTCTCTTCTCTCTCTCTATAGCAGCACTACAGCTACATAATAAGCACAAGCCCTGCTAGCTATCTGAATGTGCGCGCAGAGTAAACAATTACGTCTGTTTTTCATGCTATAGGGAGAGTGGTCTCGGAAAGCTTCAGTTGGTATTCCGAAGCTCCCGCCTAGTTGTTGCTGTGTTAGGAGAGAAAGTATTGGAACATCAACCTGACCTTGATGGCAATAGTTCTTTGGAAACTCCTTTCACATTGCATGACAAGCAGGAGTGTGCTATTTACACACACACTGCACTGCACTGCACACAGTCATAGGCTAATTGTAGACATTTGAATCTTGAGCCTGACCACAACGACACTTGGAGCTAGGAATACCAATTAAGCGAGAGGTGACAAATGCAAAGGGGAGTTGGCGGGGAAGTGGTTTAGAGAAGCTGTTTGGACTTGGGTGTTTGTTTATTGCAATGAATAAGTCATGAACCTGGAATTATTCGGCAGGTTACAGTGCAAGAAAACAATGCAGAGGAGTGGAGTGTTGGTGAGTGGGCGTGCAGACTTCTCAGCACAACACTTAATGAGTCAGTGGGCAGCGAAGTACAGGGGCATCTAAAGCAATTAGAATTGCATGCAAAAGTCCATTCAAAAAGTGAAACTCTCATATTCTATATAAGTTACACAAAGTGAAATGTGTCTGGCCTTTATTTTGTTTTAATGTTGATGATTACGGTTTACTGCTCAGGGGGAAAAAAATACAGTGTCTAAAATATTATAATGTTACACAAAAAACAATCCAAAAAAGGATTTGTAATACAGAAATGTCAACCTTCTGACAAGTATGTTTATTCTAGATTAAATTCACTTCATGTGTTATGAATCTAGAATTTGAAAAAGTTTCACTTTTTGAAATTAATTACGGAAAAAAAAATGAACTTTTCTTTGATATTCAAATTTCTTTAAAGTAAAGGTTCGACACGGTGAGGTGCCCTATTGGGTCATATGAGTGAAGGATATGAAAGATTAAATCAAGAGGTTTAGCTATGAGCCATACTGCTTTACTCTTCTCTCTTCAGGGGTAAGTTCTTGAACAAGACATTGAACCCCTAAACCTCTCTTTAATAGTCAATTACTCTGGGTAAAATCACCCAAGTGCTGAAAAGGAAAATCCACCTCTGGACACTGATGTAGTGGGCTTAGTGAAAGTTCAATCAGGAAGACGACTTTATTGACAAATTATCCTGCCCTGCTTTAATTCCAAACTCAAAAACAGATATCCCTAAATTTGCCTCATCCAATCTTCTAAGCTTAAGCCTATCCACTCCTTCTCCTATACGCCCACTGGTATTAATCACAAATCAATGCACTCTTTATTACTTTGAACAAGCTTTTTTCAATTCATTCCGGTTGTTTTGGGGGACTTAAAGTGCATTGCCACCGATATGGTAGTTCTGCTCGGACTCCATTACAAGACTTTTCAACTGAGCGGTAGCTTCCAGTGATTTTGACAACAAGAATGGCTAACTCCCACCTTTAAATAGGTTCTTAGAATTATACATCTAGTCCTACCAGCTCAGGGACACTGCTGTGCTTCTGTGACTAAATACAGCATGTCACATTCATATCACACTGTGGCCTTTTGAGACTATACTGTTGGCAAGAATTCAATTTGCACATATTCCCTTGTATTTGCAAAGTTAAAACAAGTACAAAAAGAGACCTTTTCTCTCTTACACAGTATCTGACATTTACAGCTGCTAGTTAAGACTGATGAGACATTGTTATAGCTGCAGTAGAAATGCCTGCGTAAGATCATGTTATTCAAATGTTGCCAGTCACCGTGGGGGAATAAGAAAAAATGACATTGTCCAACAAGGCAGAATTGTGCAGAGCTGTGAGCACTTCAGTCTTTCAGGGTAAATCTCACCTTTACAATATCAGCAGATTTTCTATGTCATCTTTGATTCCTCATGAAATACAGTATATAGTGCTTTCTCGGGTCGGGTCAGAAATGGTATGTTAAGATAAGTGTCAAATTGTTCTACGGTTGTATTATCTCTTTCTGTTCCTTTCATCCGATGGCATTGGATCTCAGCTGAAAAGATATGAAGAGGACCATATACTGTCTGAGCATTCTCACTAAGGGTTTGACTTATGAGCCGTGGACTGAATTGTCTCCCTGGGCTTTAGCAGGACTCCCATTGGTTTCCCATTATCTTCCCTGAGATGACCATTTCAAATTCAGTCCAAGCTCCAACCAGGCAGCTGAAAGGAGACTAGAAAATCCACACTGTGAGCCAGATGAAATGGGGGGTGAAATGTGATTCTTTTTAAGAGTTTTTTTTCTTTCATTTGTTATTGACCACAGTGACCACTGTGACCTTGTCAGAGAGCGTTCCTTCAAAATATTATTTCCGTGGGTTTTTCGACACCTGTAGGGACTTGATGTTTTTGTAAGAAATGTTTGTATGTCGGAGTCGTGATGCTGAAATATGGAATTATCTGCTACTCGTGTTCGCCATTTACACGGAAAAGAAAAATTGGCCTCCTTTTGAAAGTCATCGTACGATAGTGAGGTTGATTTAGCTGTGTCGCGTATAACAAGGCCTCAAGCCCCCCAGGCCGCATGTTTCCCTGGTAATATAAAAAAAAAAAGAAAGTCAGTGTGTTGGGAGCTGTTTTTCGTCAGACTTTTTGACAACTGAGTGCTGTTACTGCGCACAGACCCATTGCTGACAGACAGGGCATATTTCTTTTTTGGCACCTGCAACAACAAGGTAATCTGCCATCAGGAAAATGATCTTACAGGTATTACCTCAGATCAAGGCACCTGTCTGGGGCTTCATCCCAGTGGAATGAGAGTCTGGACATCCTAGGCTTTTTTTTGGTGAAGTCTGCGTCATTATTCATTCCACTGCTGTGGACATGCTATGAATGCAACCGAGTTTGTCAAGTTGATACAGGTGTCAGACTGGGTGGAATTACGTCAGCTGAATGAATCAGGCTAATTAGTGAATAATTAAAGAGGGGGCTCAGGAATGGGAGTTAACCTTGACTGTTGAAAGGCTGTTTTATCTGTGACTGGTAGTTTGGATTCATTTGAGAACAACAGAAATAAAATATATGCAAGAACTATGTCCAATGCTAGGCCATGGTGATAACTTTGAGTACTGTCTTCTTGCCAAGTTTCCCTGTATAATGTCAATATGATCAAGTAATGACTATTTTTTCAAAAGCAAAGCGTTTATATCAAGCCCTTACCACAGCGAGTTCTACCACCATCCAATGCGGAAGTGACAAAATGCAGTTCACCGAGTGGCCACTAAGAGGTGGTACCAAAACAGAGCAATTTCTCATTGACTTTCATGTTAAACAGGCCGTTTTCGCAGCATTATTAAACCTATTTATGGCCTTTTTTCGGTAAGAGGAAATGAGGCGCAGCAAAATCTGACAAGATGGCGACGCGCATAGGCCAGGACGATCAGATGCAGTTGGAATTTTTTATTTTATTTTTTTTAACCTTTATTTATACAGGTAAATCCCATTGAGACCGAAGACTCTTTTTCAAGGGAGACCTGTTTTCCTTTCCACGTTACCATTCAGACACACATTCATACACCGATAGCAGCAGCTAACTATCGACATTCACACGAGGCAAGGTGGGTGAAGTGTCTTGCCCAAGGACACAACAACCATGACACAGGTGGCAGGGCGGGGATCGAACCTCCAACCCTTTGATCATCAGCCGACCCGCTCTACCAACTGAGCCACAGTCGGAATAACTGAGGTCAGCCCAGAAATGCTACATAAATTATATATACTATCTATGGTTTATATACGGGAAAATATACTGTTCATACTCACTCCGCCTTGCAGTTATGATTCAGTGTCACACAATACAAATATGAAGTTCGATACCATAAACATGAGTGTTTCTTTTCATGGATAGCTGCACAATCATCTTTAATCCTCTCCTCACAGCAACTACTACTGACAAAACAACATGAAGACGAATCATTCTAGGGCTTCAGTGGACTTTCTGTGCCCTCTGTATATACACAGTCTTTTCCTGAGTCCCTTATGTTGTTAGTGAAGCCTTCTGTACCTCAAGCTGAAGGTTAGGTTAAGTAAGCCAACTACTGAGGCTTAGGGGAATAGTATGCAGAGCTCATCGCACATTGAGTGGAAAATATTATCCATATTTTATGTTTACAGAGGCTCTTGGATGTCAAAAAAATCACCACTCCTTACATATTAAATACATTTAGCCTGTACAGCATTCTAAAGATGGTTCTTGTCGGACTAATCGGTCTATCTCTACACAATATCATCAATCTCAAAACAACACAAAAAGAACTGTGACTGTCACAGGTATTACACAAGTGAATGTTGCCTTCAGCCTTTCAGCTTACAATGTGATCCAACTGTAATTGCAGTCATGGATTGGAAGTTCCACGGCAGACATTTCCAAGGGGCCCTGTTTACATAATTGGTTTGCATAATTGTGTTTACGTTATTATTATAATAAAGGCATTAGAGAGGACAGAGAGGGGATGTGGGTGCCTGTTCCACAATAATGAGGCGACATGTTAAACCGGGAAACAAATTAAATACATTAAAATAAATACATTTGTTTCAAAACAAGTGCAGCACGTATGAGTTACAGTGTGTTTATAAAGCCCAGAGAAAGCCATAGCCAACAGCATAATTTATTTTGTTTTTTTATTCACTGAAGCACCCTAAACAATGCACTGCATTTTCAATACAATTTCCCATTTTACCATGTAAGGGCACAATCATCTTGATACATGTCTGCATGTGTATGCCTGTACACAGAGGTTAAATAATGAGTAGGAACCGTATGTAATGTAAGAAGTTGGAATTAAACTGACTGGAATGCAATGAAAACACTGGGCCATAACAGTCCACCACTTCTGTATGCAATTATGCTTTTGGAGGCTAATTAAGTTTACATACATACATTTTATGTATGGCGTTGAGACAATGAATTTTCTCTCAGCTAGTTATAACAAGGGGGCTTTACATAACTTTGTATTGCCTTAAGCAGCACACTTATTATCTTGACTCATTAGGGAATAGTTCAAATCTTTACATCTGGTCCGGTTGGGAATCACCAATCCATATGAGAACTATTTTAAACAAATACTATTTAACTTCTGTGCCTCCTGGAATTGCATCCAATATATCTTCCTGAGGATCTTTGAAAATATGACAGAATACTCCTTGAAGATCATTGAAATTGATAGTGGCCAAGTGCCAAGACTGACTTTTATTCATGTTAAAAAGGTATGAGTAACATGATGTAGCCAACAACATTTTAATTACATATTGAGTTTAAAAAATGGCACCATATGAATAGCAGTCTGATTAATGCTGTAATCAGGGAAGCGGCTGCACATCATTGGATGACCTCTTCCCCTCAGAACAATATCAAATCAGTCCCCGAAAACAGCAAAAAGGAGCAGCAACCTCTTTTTCAAAATGTGTTTGTATAAATATGCCCAGTGGAAGCTCTTGAAGAATATATATGTTATCGGGTCTCGCTGCTGATTGTAAACACAATTGTAACTTTTAAATGAAAAACAAGTGGGGGGTTGGGGGGTAACTATAGTAAACAGACCTCGAATGCATTTTTCCTTATTTTAAGTATAGGGAACTGTTTTATTTTAAGTTGGCGGTACCATTTTGTCTAGTCAGAAAAGAACATTTCCCTTCATATACATTGATGCCAGACATATCAAACTGCCCACTTGTGCATGGGCTGAGGTATGTAAGCCAGAGGGAAATACACCATCAAAACAAAGCAATTTCGAGGGGAGATCACACACCTGCGGCCAATTCCCTCGCACTAAATCTATTCAAGATGAGTGGTTTGTGTTCGACCGAATTGGAAACGTTGTGTAAACCGATATATTTTCTGTGAAAGCAGGAAACTCCAAATGTCCTTGTTTAGCTAAACTAAACTACCTCCTGTTTGAACCCTTTCATTGATTGTCCATACTGAATCCAATTGAGATGTATTCCTCTTGATTTTGTTTTTTCTGAGTTGTTTTAACTGTTATTTTAGCCGCCCTATACTTTGACATCACATCACAGCTTTGACTGGTGTGTTCACTGGAGGTAAAACAAATCAATGGTGGACACTAACATATACATTTGTTTTTTCAAGTACTGTTCAGGTCCAGCTTTAACCTGTATAACATGTAGCAGCAAGCAGTACTAAATCAAAGTTGACTTTGTTTCACCATCGTCATATTTACCATTATTAAGCATACAAAGTTGCATCGAAATACCTCTTTGCGATGCATCTGTGGCCTCTTACACCTGCGGTAGCACAGATCTTTAAGAAAGCAGGTGCTTGGGTCAAAACAGTACCGCTTTTTTCCCAAAGGTGGTGCTAAAATCAACACAAATGGAAAGCTCCTCGTAGCTACTTTAAGCTGCAGTTTAAAATGTCTAAAAAAAATTGCATTGCAGACCACCGATGTCCGTCATTGTTTCCATTTATATAATTGTAAAATGCTGAGTAGGAATTTGAAAGCAACACTAAAGGAAAAAAACTTTCACAAAAAAATAACTAAAAATAAGTGATAGCAGCATGATAGCTAGCCTTCTATACCTACTCACCCATGTGGGGGGCTTGTTAGAATACATCTTCTGTTATATCAATGCCCTATCATCTCTGCCGTATTAAAATGCGGTGCCTGTTCTCATCATCGTGATTACTCTGCTGTGGATAATATATGTGTCCTTTGCCCTTTTTACTTTAGAGGAAGACCATATCACTCTCGATGCCGCGACTTTATTGGATCATGAATTTCGGAGCTCTAATTGTGCGTGCAGTTTTTTTTAATTAGCAAAGTTATTATAGGAAGTGACATTGCAGATGTTGCACACGGCACTCCTCCTACCACCAGCCACTGAGTGAATGTGTTGAGCACAGGGGGAATGACACTTCACACCTCCGAGCTAGAATACAATTGTGGTGGGCGCGCACACCACACACACACAAGGCACTTTTGGCAGGGCTGCTAATGTCGAGGATGTTAGAGATGGAGCTTTTGTTGAGGGGAGAGACCATTTGAAATTATGTGGGTCACTGACATTCTTACTCACGTTAACAAGTTAAAGGGATAAGGCAGTGAACTCTGCTATGATCTCTCCCCAGTAGGCTCTAAGTAACTTTTTTTACTGAAAAATGAAGCAAAGGCTCAGTCTCACATTGATTAAAACATCCAGCCTGAACTCAGACAGAGCTGGGTGTGGTGTGTGTGTGTTGTGTGTGTGTGTGTGTGTGGTTGGTGTTGTGTGGTTGTTGTTTCGTGTTCTTTTTATTAATAAAAATCCACTCAATTATCACATTGTTCAGAGTTAGAAATGGCATCATATCACCCTCTCACACATAGTTTCACACCATATGTGAAGGGCATAGGGGAAGACAGTGTTGATTAAGTCAGAATTTCATTTTATGCAGAGACCTATATAGTTCTGATTTTCAATTTAAAAAAGTGTCAGTGTGTATGTCTGATTGTTGATTTATATTTTTTTTATGCGAATATCCTGAGATTTTAACGTGGGAATTCCATCAAAAAGGTTTGAACTAGAAGGCATCATCAAGTAGGCCTCATCTCATCCATTCCAACAAATAATTATTTTAGTCCTGAACTATGGACCCTGTTTATATCAGCCAGGCGTTACCTTTTCTTTGCCCTTTGAGAACTGTCAAATGTTTCAGCGGGTAGACTGATCCCTCAGATAAATAGATGAATCCTGACATCTCCCGCATGAAAAATGTCTCAGATCTGGGCGCTCTCGAATAGAGCGTACAAGTGAAAAAGGCCTAGTGCTTGTGCTTAATTCATGTAAGGAAAATCACCAAAGCTAAAGAAAACAGAGCCTATTAATTATTCAGACATTCCTAATTGGTTAATTATGACGGCAAATATCCGTTATCTCCCTAAAACAAAGACCTTTTTGATAATGCGCTCAAGTGTGTTGTAATGAAGGCATTTAGCTAATGGCTCCTACTTTATAAATCAACATCAACACTTTTGGAAAATATTTCACAATCATCGATGGAAAAAAAACGGCAATCAACTTGACTTCCATGGTGTAAGTAATTTGAATGGAACACCTGTTTCTCCTCCAATTAGCTTCCGTGCTTGCATCTGCCTGCTAGTTCAACATAGGCCCTGCAGTCTCAACACTGATCAACAATTATATATTATATACTTCAGCCTTGACTATTTAACCAGGCCTGCACTCAAAGCGATGAGAAAATGAACACGATTAACATCAGAGCATTTCTCACATTTAGCCGTACAGTACCACATCCAATGCAGCTTTCCCATTTATTATTTAACTGGTTATGTGCCAGTACGGGCAATTTTCCCAGCCCTTAGTTGACATGATATGCAGCTGTGCAGTCAATATTAATGTCAAAAGCCTCGTGCTTGTTAAAATCGTTCAGGCTTTGTTTTCACCTGAGTTATATTTGGTGCACTCGGTGTGGTTTGTGTGAGGCTGCAATTCACAACCAACGCTGGTCTGCTTATAATCAAACTCTGGCATTAGAAGGTGTGGTACATTGTGTGTTTTAATACTCAAACTAATGTTAAGCTACCTGTGCATTCATACATAGTGTGTTATATCCGTAAACCTTGCACTTCAATGTGTAATTCCTCCCTTTCCAGAATATTTTTGTGCAAAGTTTGACCCTTTTTAAGATCATTTTCACATTCATCTGCTGGACATTTGTCACTGCTAACCCCGAGTCTGAGCTGATGTGTACATTGAAACAGAAATGGTCACATCCTAAATAGTTCTGTCCAATGTGCAACTTACATATTCATGGTTTCTGTATATATATATTTTTTTTTTTTGTGTGGAAAAAGCATCTCTGACAATTATTATTGGGAGCAGAATGTATGGGCTCAGAGCAGGCTATTTTCATGCCTTAGAAATGTCTGGAGTAGCACTTTGAATTTACAGTTGGCTAATCATGCAATCTGTTAAGGAAATAAATCTTCTATATAATTATGCAAAACGTGTTGGTAACCATGGTAACATACTACATTTGATGTATTTCTGCTGTGTTGCAGTAGAAGATGCTCTCTAGTGAGAGTTTGTTATACGAGTTTTATGTCAGGTTTTTATCTAGAACAATATATTATACTATTTATTTTTATATAAACATATCGTCAGCTCCAATAATTGATATTTAGAAAATCAAGTTTTGAACAGGTGCATTGTAATTCCCATTTTGACTTTCACCTTTTGGACTTTATTGCTGAATTATCAATAGCCTACAATGTGATGTTATGCATACAGACTACCAAGACTGTATGTATGTGGAATACTGCCATGTATCAGACTAAATCATATTGTGACGTCCTTGCCAATACCCAGCCCTACTTTAACCCCCCATATTAGAGGAAGGACAGAGTTCAATTGGCTGCTGATTTTCTGAAATCCAGGGACTTCCAGTTAGCCCTCTGTGCCTCTCGACTCGATCACTGTCACAGCTTCATTACCCAGCGACTACAAAGGATTTCTTTCCTCTGGTGACTCATACGTACGATCAGTACTAGCCCCTGGTTGTCAATGTTTGTTTGTGTGTGTGTGTGTGTGTGTGTGTGTGTGTGTGTGTGTGTGTGTGTGTGTGTGTATGTGTGTGTGTGTGTGTGTATGTGTGTGTGTGTGTGTCATGGCTTTATTGTCCTCATAGCTCATTAAAGCACTCCTCTGAGGGATGGCAAAAGGCAATAAACACAACAGCATCAGCGGTAGCATCAGGCCATAAGTCGCATTCTTTCCCCCCCCTCGCCGACCACCGCTACGTCGGGATCGATTGTGTCGTTGGCCGGGGTGACGACCACAGGGTCACTCATCACAACAGGCAGCTTGATAGCATTGGAGGATGCAATTGTAGCCGCCCGGATTGGTTTTTAATTCAAGCTTTTTATTGGAAAAGAGCACTGCAACGGAATTGCCCTCCAGAAAAGTATAGCTCTCTCTCTCTCTCTCTCTCTCTCTCTCTCTCTCTCTCTCTCTCTCTCTCTCTCTCTCTCTCTCTCTCTCTGCCTGTCTTTTTAGATTGACCTTGGCACACAGGGGTCGCAGCTTTTCTTTAATTTTTGTTTCCTAGTTCCTACGGAGACGCTCAGGATGTTCAGTAATTGTTTGCCTCAGGTGCTATGAGTCACACTCAACGGAATTTGAATGTTTTTAAGTTGCCAGATCCGCAGGGGACAGTGTGAGAGTGAGTGAACTCATAAACACATGCACAAAAACAATATTGAAAGCGCTATTCAAAATTATGAGCAAACATGAATAAGAGCACAGGGCTATACTGGATGGCTTTGCACTAATTATCTAGGAATGTCATGGCTTTAGAAGTTGTTTTTGGTCAGGTACTGGGTTTATTACTATTTGGTTATGATGACTATGGCACAGGGTGAAGATTTAAGGGATTACCAAAGATCAAATATGCATGGAAACCACTTAAAAACCTCAATAGCACAAATGCCAACCAATGGAGGCTCAAGAGGAAAAGTCATTCATATTCATTCTCTTGTGACCATTAATATCTGTGCCAAAATGATCCATCCAATAGTTATAGACAACTACAGCTAGAGATATTTTAGTCTGGACCAAAGTGAATGGACTGGCAAACCAACAAGAAAATTCATCAGTGTTTAAAAAACAAACATCTTAAGGCAATGATTAAGGCAATGATGATCTAGTTCTGAAGGTTAATTCTTACAGTAAAAGGCTTTCAGGGAAACAGGGCCCAGATCTGTTTAATACATTTTTAACTCAGTAACATGTTGATTCCACCAGTGAGAACAAAATGGAATGGCAAGTTGTAGCAATTACATCATAATGTGAACACGTTGATTATGCATTTTCAAAAACAGCAGACATAAAAATAAATAAAAAGCAAACGCAACAGGAAAAGGCGTTCAGAATTTGCGACCTGTGATTTAAAAAAAAAAAGTACTGCAACAAAGCACATTGTCATTATGTGATGTGGTTTGTTTTTATATGCACAATTAAACAGAACCCATGACACCATAGTACCACTCAAACCTAAAACATTGTTCAGTTACCAGAATTTTTTAGTTTTTATTGTTGAGATAGGGACGTTTAGAGACACAGTCAGCTGGTTCACTGTCACTACTGCCCAAGAGCTGAGGACGTCCTGTGGTTAGCCAGGACATTTTGAACACGGAAGGACATATGTGTTCTTTCACCTGGAAGCTCATTACAAAAGTTATTATGCATAGAAATGGCGTCTAACTAACCGTTGATATAGATAGATATGCATGTGTTTTTTTCTCAAGGCAGACTGGCTCTCAAATGGACTGAACCAGTGACTAATTAATGTGTGGTTAATTTTTTTCAGCCACCAGCAAGCAACAGGCAAACAGAAATATACTAATGAAAGTACTTCTCCAGTATTTAGACTGTTTTTCGTAGGAATCTTGCAAGGTGACATTGCTGTTGACAGTGTGTGATAGTTGTGCACACGTTAAGATGCATGTGCTCTACATGAGCTGTATTGGAAAACGGAAATTGTTATTATTCAAACATAGGCTGAAGCTAAACATGGCTGCAGTAAATAGGGTTAATAATCCGCCCCTGATTTACAGCTCGAACAATTTCTTTCCGAAACCTATTCTTACGTACCAATTCTGGTCCGGTTACCAGTGAAAATGTCTTTCTGTACATTAAAAACCACTGTAGTCTTAATTATCCTAGGTGATTAAGCACTGTGAAAGGCTTTCCAGACGCACTCATTATGGCACATTCAAATTCAATCAACCAGCAGGCGAAAGGCTATTACAGCCAGCATGGATTTTAACTACTGATTATATGCTTTGATGGCTTCCAACCTCTCCCCCTTCGCCTTGCACAATACTTCACACAACTGGAAGGAAAGAAGAAAAAAAAAATCCACCTTTTTTCATAGCCACAGATTGATTGTCACTGCTCCCATGACACCTGCCTGCTGTCTACCTCCAACTGGGAGATAATCAAAATGCACAGGTGAAGTTTTCTTTTTTTTCTTCTTTTCTTCACAGGTTTAAGTTGAAGTTATTTCATCTGTAGGTACATTTGTTTTGCAGTTTTAAAACTACAGTGCTTCCAATACACACAGTTTCAGACACCACATATGCAACAAAAATGGGACAATTTAACATAAATACAAGATTCAAGATTCAAGATTTTTATTAGTGTCCCAAGAGGGCAAATTGGTTTACAGCGAGGAGAGGCGACAACACATAACAGTACAAAACAGTGACGGACGCAAACATCACAACATGTACGCAGGCCTGGCACTATAGTGCAAAGTGCAAGAATCAGGGAGAAACCAACACAACACAGTCAGTTTCTTTCCCTCCACAGATTAAGACGGGCCACGCTGGGGATAGAGTCTTGCAATACAATTGGTAAAATGCTCCAGTGCTGATCAAGATGCTAAAAATAATGGTAATACATACTTAAACACTTAAATCCGACCAGCATAGATTACATAGACGAGTAGAAACTAAAATGAATGATCTAAAAAATCAGTAACAGGTCACATGAATGTAACAGGTTGTGTGAGATGGGCATATGATATCGTCTCATAACGATCGCACGCCCCTGAATCAAATCCAATCAAAGTCATCCTTTGTGATATCCACACATATCGTGTCCGACGAATCATTCTAATATATCATGATAAAAACCAGGGATTAACACGTCCTTTTTATGGCAGACAAGTCAGGAAGGACCATTGCTATTCACAGATAGATGACTACTGACCTTGTTACTTACGATGTTAATGTGAAACGAACACTGGGCACGGAGAGTCATGGTCAGCCACATTCAGAGCACGCACGGTTCTAATCATAGGATAAGTGCTTGTCATGGTCCAGCTGTGTGATATTTAGATACAGAAGTAATTTTATCAAAATGCCTCATCTATGGCAAGGCTTATTTCCGCTGTTAATTCATATTTTGTGTGTGTGTGTGTGTGTGTGTGTGTGTGTGTGTGTGTGTGTGTGTGTGTGTGTGTGTGTGTGTGTGTGTTTGATGAATCCAGCATGAAGCAAATTATCCAAACATTAAAAGAGATCAGACATTTTTACAATCTGAAACTGTCTCAATTACATTGTGATCTAATCAAAAAAGGCTGCCCAGGATACATTTCATTTGCCTTGATAACCTTCTTGGAAGGATATACACAAACACACATGAGCCCCTATCAGTCTCATCTGCCGCTGCACGCTTTCTCTCTTTAACTCAAACCCCCCATTCCTCCCCACCCCCCTTTGATGTGCTGCCGCAAAATAGGTTAGCAATAAAGGAATTTCATGCTAATTTAAAATGACTCTTGTTCCCATCTGCAGTATGAAGGTTATTTAGGGCTCAATGTGATATAAGGAAAAAAAAAGAAAGACAATGTCAGTGTACCGTGCTTCCTCTGTAGATCTAGGTTAGAGAGCCGCAGCTACACTATCCAACTGTGATATAGTGCAAGCCTAAGCATAAAAGTGTCCTCCCATTATTGCCATTCAGATATTTCTTTTTTGGACACATAGTAGTAGTAGTTGAACACAATCAAGTGCAGTCACAAATGGCTTGAGCAATTCATCGAAGCTATAGCGGGGTGGTAATTATTTGCAAATATGTGTGTCCTAATTTTATGTAATCTACACTGCAGTGCTACTCAGCAGTTCTCTTTGGCGGGGGCCCACATTAGAATCACATATAAACAGTAAAGGGAGTGCACTGTGCTAATCCCACGTATTGCATTTAAATCCCCACTACTTCAGAATGCTCAGTGCAACCTGGCTGCAAAAAAAACTGCTGGCATACAAACAACAACTAGTAGGCCGCATAGCACTCTGCAACACAGTCTACCCCAAGGGACAGGGGGGCTTGGCTGAGCAATTGTTCACTCTCCTCACATACATGTCTCATTAGCATATCTGGCTGCTGCCTGCACACGGACATTAATTGCAGGTGAAAGCACAACCAGGGTATTATCACTCTGTTTAGAACACAAAAGGCACAGTGTGTGTGTGTACATGCCCTTCCACTCTCTCGGTTTCCCCATAGACAGACAACATCACGAAGCATGTCTTGCATTGCATACTTGTTTATTTTTTTTTAAATTGCCATGCTTGGATTCTGACCCACACTCACTCATTCTCAGATGAGTGCAAGCTGTTTTTTTTTCACCCCATGTGTTGTTTTGATCCCGCTCATGAATTGTTTGCAGAGAACAAACACAGATGTTGATATGTCAGAGTGTCATGTGTGTGTCAGGGCTGAGTCATTAGAACTGGATGAGTGGGAAATTAATAATATTTTCTTTTTTTTAATAGTCTTAAGTCTGCGATCATTCTGTATACTGTATCTATCTAATAGTCTCTTATGAGCACAAAAACCACCAATAAGGATGAACATTTGCCCATTACTGCATTTGTATCCAAGGAAAATAATTACCCCCATCTTTGTGGAAATTCATTTTTAGTTTGTTTCTTTCATAGTAAAAAATTAGCCTTACAAATGTGCAAAACGTTACAAAAATGACTACCTGAAAATAAGTGTGAACTTACAAAATGGCTTCATTTATATTGACTCGAAAAAAGGTAAATGGCTAATTTGACGTTGGGAAAATTACCTCCACGCACAACAAAGAGGAACCGGGAAAGGACTGGGGGGGACTGAATAACACATCAAAAAAGTGTGAAGAAAATGATTAGGCGCGTGATATGGATAACATTTCATATCACACGACAATCCAATTACATCGCCCAAAAAAAGTCAAAAAGGAATAGCAGCACACAACCTGAGGCAATTATTATTTTTGGACATTTGAGGTGTGGGGGGGAGGGGGAGGCTCCTTTTCCTCACCAAAGTGTAAAAGCCAAATACGAATAAAAATACTCCTTCTACCTCCTTTTAAAAACTAACTGACATGGACAATATTAGCAGTATGACTTTCTATGACTAGGCTACTTACAATGCACAGCAGTGGCAGTCAGACAAAGACCCACAACAATTGAAGAGCCTGGAACATCCAATTAGCGGTGACACCTCCGAACACGCGGGGCTGTGTGATAGCATGCTGATTAGCGCACCTTCAACATAGACGGCAGACAGGCTTTATCTCCAGACGCCGTGTCGACTCCCTCTGACACACACACACACCACACACCTGATAGATGTGATCTGTCATTCATTCCAAGATGGAGCCCGCTAACACCTGTAAACACCCAAGCATTGCTGCTCGCTACTTCCTACTGACTTAACAAGGTTTCATTAAAGTTAATCCACCATTTTTTTTTCATTGTACACACACGCACACACACACTGAAGTGGGAAGGCTACGGGCTCGTAATAGGATCTGTGAGAGCATCACAATGTGCACTGTGACATTGTGAGCCGTTAACTTGCGTGAAACAGAGCCATACCTCAGCAAAATCGCCTTAATGGATAATGCCGGCTAAAGAAAGGGATACCATTTTTTTCTTGTGACGCATTTACTGGCAGAAGAATTAAATTGGACCTAAGAAATCTCACCCCTTAGATTTTCTAGAACAGGTCGACATCCATCTGTGTGGTTACATGAAATCCAGGGTTTACTGTGTTCTATGATACTCCTATGATACTACCTCAACATACGGTAGACATCTTGTTCTCAGGGACTTGTTGTATCTTTGTTCCTGGTGAGAGAGTGCGATTAGAAAAAAATACAATATGATGTCTGTTGACATTTTAAACATGTAAGCGGATATTGCATTTCATACAATATGCAAGCAGTGGTTGCATTGCCTTCTATTATTTTAAATGAGAACAACTATACTGACTATAAATTCTGTGCACACATCCAAGTGAGTAATTTGTGTTAAACTAGTCGTTGAATATGCAAAACTGTGTTAGTTCCAAAGTCAGTAGAAAGGGGAAATGTACTGAGAATGTTGAGTCCCCAGTCTGCAGAGCTGCTCCTTCTCTTTGCCTGATTAAAATAATAAATACAAGCTGTTGTTCCAGGGAGAGGAATCATACACCTACAGTTTTCACTTTGAATACAAACACATGCAGAGACAGCTGTGTTGCTTTGTCTCTTTTACTGCAATATGTCAAGACCTGCTTGAACTATAGTGATCTCTTATTTTTCAGGAGAGAGAGATAGAGAGAGAGTCGAAACAAGTCATAATGAGGTCCATAAAAACACTGTTGTTTTGTCCAAAATTAATTCCACATTTCAAACCAAGATAACAACATATTTTGCCAGCTTTGATATTAGAAGTGCTGGGAAATATATCCACACGCACTAGTATTACCTTGGCATCAGCCTTGTACGCTTGAGCCACACACACGTCTATGCCTTCTCCAAATTTAATTGAAAGACCTCATTGATCACTGGCACCTGTCCTTAAGAAATCCATGCTCACCTAACTTTCAGCACGGCAAACCTCTCCATCCAGTCAGCCAGCCGTGTGTGTGTGAATTTTAAAATGTATGCTAAATTTATCAATTAGGGCCCAGGTAAATATCTAGACGGGGTCAGTAAGGCCTTGCGACATACTGACATTAACGATGTAATTATACCTCGGATGGATAATGGCTTATTTACAAAACCTAGGGGTCACGTCCATTTTCCGATAAAGCAATTTGCTTTGATAGACCCCTCACAAGCTTTTGCTTGCGCATGCAAATAGCAGTAGTCATTAATACGTGACTGCTCTCTCTCTCTCTCCCTGTGGCAGAGAAGGGGAGGCTATTACCACCAGCTACCAGAGTATCATTAACAGACAGGAGAAAGTGAGATAGATAGACCCATTTTTTCTCACACACACACAACACAGTACCAGTGGTTGATTTTATTAATTTGGGCTTGAGTGGGAGTGGTGTGTCTTTTTTTTCTAACAACCCTCCTTCCAAGTTTTCGTAATTGGCCAGGACATCCGGCGAAGACAAGTTGTTCCTCTTTTGGCTGTGATGTTTGGACTGCGGCGGCCAGGAGTGTAGATGGGGTAATGCTGAGCCGTGCACACACACAGTCAGAGTGGTTGACATGAGCAACACACACACACACACACACACACACTCCCCCCCCAACCCCCAGACTCAATGACTCATTAATCATGGAGTGTGCTGAAAGAGGGATGACAGGCAGCCGAGAGTGTGCGCATGCAGAATCAACAGCATAAGGACGTGTGTTCCACAGGAAAGCCTTGTGTTGCCCCTACAGAATGTGTTCTGGTTGAAAATTGAGCAGTTGAAGTGCAAACAAGCTTGCATTTTCTTCATACCATTTGTGTCAGTCTGGGGTATGACGTCTGTAGGAATAATCTAAATACAAATATGCAATGCAGCGATATATATTACATTTTAGTGGAGATTTTCCTAAAAAATATATTTTAGTGATCACAATCAGTTACACATGTGTCTATCTAGTGGCATCAGGACCAAGTAATCAGGAGATATATCATTTAAAAATCAGTGAAATAGTCAAGAGTAATTTTTGCTTGTACAAGACATGGTAGCATAAACAGCCGTGTGGCCACTGACAGTACTGCATGTTTCAGGACCTTGGACAGCGCCACATTGTTTGATCCTGAAAGATGAATGCTCTTAAAAGGCAAAAATGTGTCCTTCTTTTCGAAAATAAAAACAATTACTTTTCCCCTGGGACTGTTTATGTCTCTTCATATTATATTTGAATGATAGCAAATATGTAGCCCATTAAATAAGTGTCAGAATGCATTCTATTTGTTACACTTTGTTTCACTACTTAAAGCTATGTTCAGGCTTAAGCATAGTTGAAGTCAACACTGAAATATTCAGATATTTATGCTTAACCATGCAGTATATTTAATATTTTTTAAAGTACATCTGTTTTCCTATCAAATACATTCTATTCCATTTTCAAGGTGGATTACTTTGTAAAGAAAAAAACTAATTATTTAAAAAAAAATGTGTTGGCCTCAAATTCAACAAGACAAAAGGTGCATGTCACCACACACCCACGGCTTTGAAAGAACATAATGTTTTATTGGCTTTGACATTTTCTTTATCAAAATACCTGCTTATTCTGTTTCAATATTTAATCGACTTATGAATGTTCTTACTAACGTAATTTTTTTTTGCTTGATTTTTTTTGCCTTTTTGTATTAGGCTTTTCATCCTTCACTCTAACTACTAATAAATAAAAAAGATGTTGGCAAACATAGCAGGCAAACAAGATTCAACAATTATTTGCCGTGTGCTGCTCTGAGTCTTTTTAAATGTCGGCAGAGTGGTGTCACAACAAATCAACTTGCAGCATCCGTAACATTGGCTTAATGTGATGGAGATTTTTTTTTTTCTTATCTCTCCATGTTCATACCAGTTAAGAACACATTAATCCAAACCATGTTTGACCTTGGTTGATTTTGTTATGTTGCCTTCCCCCGTCATTAGCAGATGTTCAGTGTTGAACGTTAACATATATATTTTATGCCATACAACCCTTGATAACATTTGGAATAGGACTGAAACTCCTTTGTGTAACTATTGGGTTTTCCCCTCCACCCTATGATACAAATATTTGCAACAAGAAATAAATAGTCGAGCGTGAAGACTTTGCTAAGATGTAGGATTAGTTGACTCATCATAAGCAACTCAATATTATACCATATAACACCATGTCTGCCCTTCCCCTTCTCTTGTATAACTGCAACTCCACATGCTCCACTCCACAGCTGAATATACTGTAGTGTAAGTCAGCATTCTCCCAGGACTGTGCAGGTGGGGAGCCAGACAACTTTAGCTCCGCAGGCAGGGTGATGGAGGAGATTGAGGAGGTGTGTGTGTGTGTGTGTGTGTGTGTGTGTGTGTGTGTGTGTGTGTGTGTGTGTATCTTTGTGAGGACAAGTGTATGTTTCTAACGATCAAAGTAAGGACTTTTTGGGGAAGTGAGGACATTTTGGATGGCCTTCACTTCTTCAAAAGGCGGTTTGGACTTTGGTTTCAAGGTTCAGGTTAGAATTAGGTTTAGGTAAGGGGTCGTGTGAAAGTTGGGGCTAGGCATTTAGTCAACATCGTTAGGGTTAGGCTGAGGGGCTAAGGAGTCCATTATGTCAATGATTTCCTCACGAAGATAGAAGTACAAGTGTTGTGTGTGTGTGTGTGTGTGTGTGTGTGTGTGTGTGTGTGAGAGAGAGGGAGAGAAAGAGTACTTAAGGGAGATGCGCTCGCATGGGAGGGGGTAGAAGTTATAGGTACATCCAGACAGCAAGACCAAGAATGGAGTGTGGTAGAAAAACAAATAAATTAGAGGCTGCAACGCCAGAGGGAATAACCCTAAAAGGTGGTCAGGGGGACAGGAATAATGGGGAGAATGTTTCAATGTATATATATGCCGTCTATGGGTGGTAAGAAAGAAAAAAAGTGAGATAAAAGAAAGAGAGATAGAGAGAGGATCCAGGGGGAAGCAGGTGAAACGGATAATTAAAAAAATATATACCTGTTTTGGGAGAGATCAGAGTGCCAGACCTTGTCACAGGCAGCCACATGTGCAGATGTTACATTGTACAAAAGGTCCCGGTAAGCCCATGATCTCCAACAGCTTGACTATGGCTGCCGGAGCCTCTCTACGGAGCGGTCAGGTGGGTGAGAGAGTAGATAGATATAATAAGATGGGCTATTGTGTTTGGATGGGGGCGCCGCAGCCAGCCAGGGCACTAGAGGTCTAATGAGGCATCGTGTGTTTTCTACAAATCGCATAAAATACAATGAAATGTGTGGCCGGCCACCTGATCGCAGCAGTCGCACGTCCCACGCTGGAAATTGAACAAGCCTGTTGGAAAATAATGGAGTGTGAAAACCTCTGCCCCCTCGGATATACATAACCGTAGTGTATAAATGATCTCAATATGCCGACAAATGTAAATACTCTGACTTTGTATGTGTGTGTTTTTATACGTGTGCATATGTGTGTTATGAGCAGTAGCAGAATGGATTCACATCAAACAGAATTGTAGTGTTGGCAAACCAAACTGTTAATAGAGAATTAAGGGCATTTTGGATTCATATAATAACTCAACCTGTCTGTATTGTTCTGTTTCATATGGCATAGTGTGTTGTTGGTTATTGTTTTACAATTACAAAGCTATTGCTCTGTATTTATTATATAGGGCAACAATGGGTTCTGAATTTGAATACATTTAGTGTTGTCTGTTCCCATATATCTTTCATTTAGTAGTTTGGTCAATTGTACACTCTGCTCTATCTCTATTAGCTAATTCTCAGATCAAATGACATGCAGTCATCTACAGTAGGTTACCTTTGTTTCAAAGGCATGACATTACTTTATTTTAACATGTAGTTTCGGAGCTGCTCTACTCTGAAAGATATTAAAATGCGGTTGTGGTTGTATGGATTTAAAATGGTTACATAAACCTAGACATAGGCTAATACATAAACACAATTCAACCAAAAAAGTACATAGTTTTAACGTCAACCTTTATATCTGGTAAATCAAGGTAGGAGGTAAAAAAAGAAAAATTACAGCTAATAAGAAAAATAAAAAATGCCTTTGAAATGTAAAAGTACCCTGTTGGATTTAAACCTCTCACCTTTTAACCAACAAATGTTTGGATGCACGGGTCCATATTTTGTTTGCTTTTTCCCCTGCTCTGCTAGAACCTTCACGCTTGTATGAACATGCCCAGGTGATGTGATCCTTCCTAACAACTACAATGAGCAGTGATACATATTTGTGACCCGCCTGAGGTGCTACTGTCATATACTGTAGCTTACACATGTGGTGGTAACATGCCAAGAAATGTAGCAATGAACAAGCAACATTGGGGGTTAAAAAGGAAACTGCTACAAAAATCTAGTTTCAAAATATCCCCACAACAGATTTGCTTTTACCGACCGAGTGAACTGAATGTGTGTAGTATGGGTGCCATTTTTAACTGAACAGTGCAATCTCTAGTTTTTACAGGAAACTCTTTTAACAGCGTACTACACTGTACAGATCTTGGCTGGTAGGTATTATGTCATAGGGTGATGAGTCTGGCAAAAAAAAATGGACCTCAAATGATATATTCTCCACCCATACCGCTCATCGTAACAGCAACCATTACGATGCTACGTGTCACAAAGTGTGACCATAGGCCCTTTTCTCCCTGTTTAAGTGCCTGGCTGAGAGCAACTGCTGGTATTTTCAATCTTCCTGCAATGAAGGGCCCACGGGTATTTGAACACATTAGTGCTTTAAAAGGGGGTGGCTGCAAGCTGTTACCATGCCACTGCGTTTGAACCCCAACAGAACTAAGGCATTTTCTTTCTGCAGTCATTATCGGATCCATTTCCTTTATAGATACGGTAATATATTTGAACCGCGCCGAGCTATGATGACTTCAAAGATATACGGTAGAATGTTAGGGTCAGATATAATACACCCCCAGGTAAAGGGGTTGAGGAATAAAGCACTATTATGCATTGATGGTTTTCAAAGTGCCGTATTTAAGTATCGCATGCTCTGTCATTCACACGAATAACCGTTAACGTTAAAGCCATAGATTTCATATCAAGAGTCACTTACATTCAGTGCCTATAGTAAGATTGGTGTGCTTTCCCCAAATGTACTGTAAGCACTGTAGACATTGTATTTGTCATGTGCACTGAAATGTGACATACTTTGATCGGCTCCAAAAACAGAAAAAAAAAACAAGGCTAGACAGACAATACAAGGAATGGACTAGTCGTGAATGAGGCACAGCTGCTTTGTTGGGAGCCTACAGTCTCCTCCAGACTTGAATAACGTTACATGTAAACCAAACATGTTATTCCTGTTTGTTGTACCCTCTTTCCCCTGTGGTGCCACTACACAAGCAATATACTATCGGCAATGGAGGCTGAGGAAAACAAGGCTTCTTTGATAATACAGTATATATTGTTTTGCTGTCTGACCTTCCTATTGAGTTAAACCCTAGCTTCAATTACATTTTGCAGCTCAAATCTGCTTTTGAGTTCCACCTTCCAGAGCCAATATTTAGAATTGCCACAACGTTTCATCAAACCCGATGTGGTTTCCACGGGTTATTTTCATTTTAATCCAGAACAATTTACAGTATCCCAATATACTTCAATGGAAGACAAAAAAAATACCATTCTTTTTGAGCCATTTGTTCAAAATATGAATATGAGAGGATACACTGTGGTATAGCAGCTGGGTGCACTGGTATAAATCCAGCTTTACAGCCTTGTATGAGCTCCTCTGGAATGTTTCCACTCTATTGGTGGATGAAATACAGTTTTTTTGTGTGTTTTATTGTTTTGTTTGCTTCATCCGATTGCATTGGCCCAACCATATGTACGATATGGCTGTCACCACTAAACAGCAGCTGTGTGATGTGGATGTTGTTCATACAGCCCAGATGGCGAGGCATACATCACTACAGGTCTGACTAAATGAATGTTGGCAGTAATAAATGAGCCACTTTTCCATTATTTTTTAGCCGAGTGGAAGTCTGTCAATATTCCATAGAAACTGGCTTTGGATGAGATTCAAGATGAGATCAATAGAAATGTTCTTTTATAATAGTGCATCTCAATACTGTCATATAATGAAAATAAACACAACGTACTTGAGTTGGGAATCATTTCATAGCAAGAAACCACTAGTATGGATTCAGTGAACTGTGTGCAATGACAACACTATGGCTTGTTATATTATTTGGTTAGACATATAATGGGTTTTTTATTGACCTTTTGTCAGGTTTGCTGTCAGTGTGGTTACACAGTGTGGTTGTAAAAGCATAATTAAAATGATTCTAATGCATTTTTAAACACCCCAAGGTATTTTACCACCAGCTCTCTTTCCAAACCCATGGGTATTATTAACCTGCTTGCCATAACAGCCTCCATTCTTTTAGGAAGGCTTTCCGCATGATTGGAACCTGACCGCAGGGGGCCTGCTCCCGTTCAGCCACAAGGGCATTACTCAAGTCAGGCACTGATATTGGTTGATAAGGCCTGGCACACAGGCTGTTAGCTGATCCCAAAGGTATTGGATGGGGTTGAGGTAAGGGCTTTTTGCAGGTCAGGCGAGTGCTTCCTGGGTAAGCTTTGTGTACACAAAATGATCTTTGCTATCATAGTTTATGTAGACAGGGTGGCCAAACACTATTGGCCATTAAAAGAGAATGGATGGATGGATGGATAGATAGATAGATAGATAGATATATAGATAGATAGATAGATAGATAGATAGATAGATAGAGTTAGTTAAAAACGTCTCATGCACAAATATTTTAGTTGTTAAAGGTGAAGTAAGCGGTTTATTTATGTTAACATAAGTGTTAAATCGCTCTTTATTCATACAGTGATCACTTACATAATGTGTGCGTTTCATAAAGCCGATCTCTCAGTCAGCTGCTCTGCATGTTATCGGCAAATAAACCTATTGGAGGATCCCAAAATGTTTATCCAATCACAAGAGAGAACGCTACAAACAAGACACTCGTCTCACTGCCGGTGCACGCCAGAGCAACAGATGGGTGAATGTGTATGCGCCTACAATGGCGGAGCAGGTACAAATCCTTCCCAATGTCTGTTTTGATGGTTTTTATCATGTTTTATCACACTTATGGATCTGAGATGATGTTAGATAACTCGCTGCTTGAAGACCGCAGTGCATTAATGTGGTGATGTAGAGACGAGTGAGGAGACTGCTAACTGACAGGTTAACTAAAATAACCATTCCGCTTACAGCACTTTTAACAGCATGTTTTTTTTCATCTTCATGTAGCTCACCTGGGCTATATTCTGTGATGAATCCAACAAATTGCTCTTCAACAGATTTATTTCAGCCTTAAAAGGTTGATACATTCTTCCACAAACTAGGATTTGGTGGTGCTACAGTATATCCTTTTCTTTCTCCAATGAATGCCACTAATGAAGGCTGCCCTAGCCAAAACTGGTACATTCTAAGTGCCACAAAGATGTAGTCTGATCGAAATTACCAGACTTTGAGCTGGCATTCCAGTTTTTTTGTTAGTATTCAAAACCAATTCAGTTTGCTCTTTCTTTGGTCTGTGAATGGAGCTGAATGCGCTGCCTCTGCTCGTGTTTTTTGATATGGCCCTCGATGAGAGATTACATTCTCAGACATTGAAATTGTCTGAGACTTTGAGTAGAATTGTGAAGGATTCCGGAGTGGGAGAGCGCCATTCTACAGCAGAGGATATGGCTTAGCTTTCCTAATGAAGTAATCAGATCAGGGGAGAGATGTTTATCATCAAAAGCAATTGCACAGAAAAAAAATCCTCTGAAAGGCAGCCAGATGTATCACATGAAACAGCCAAAGCACATCAACAGCGTTTGGATTAACCTTCTCTGGCGGCTTTTTTCTTTTTATCAGTTCAGGATCTCACAGTGCCTGTCTATTTTCATTTCATAATATGCTAGCTTTAAAATGAAAATAAATAAATTATACGTTATAATTTATTCTACATATTGATATCAATTCAGTCCTTTAGGGCCAATTTGACGTACTGTTATTTTTCTGTTCATGCTGTGTAATTCACTCCAATGGTTTCATTCGTAAAGATAACACGGCGTGAATGTTAAATAATAATGTACCGCTGAAATCTACCAAATCCAAATCAATAATTTTTTTTTTCATGAAAATTTGCATTAGATTAGTATCAAAACATACATGGCACATCCTTTTCCATTGGATCAAAGTGTTTCCCATCAAATTCTCAAGATGTTCATGTTTTTCTCTTCCTGCCACATTCATAAGGAGTGTCTGCACTATTTGCCAGTTTATGGAACACAATCTTAGCACACAAAGGTCCACCTAAAATCATTTGTAGTTTTCTACTCCATTCTTTTAGTGAATGAAACCGTCTCTTCCCTTCAATTGGGACTACAGTCACGTACAGTAAGAGGTAGTAGTCGTAACTGGGGGGTAAGACTTCAACCCATGTCTCTGTTTAAAGAGGATCTCTTGGCATTGTATGTGGAAAGCCTCCTTGATCCTTCTCCATTGTCCACTGACTACCAGCTAATGTCTTTGAACTCTTCCCAGTCAATGCTGTATCTGGTTTGGCTTGAGTACAGAGTACGGCTAACGTGTTTTGGTTTCCAAAGTTAATTTAGTCACGTTACATTGGTCCTTGGCATTTCACCAATGTTGTGTTTCCCCACATGCGATTTAAAACACTCCTCTGCTGGGGCTTCATGTCCTAATGTTAGTGGTGACTTGACAACTCTACTGTAGCTGTAGGTTTTTTTCCGACAGCCCAGCCACTTAAGGGAGACCCACTGGGATATTCTTAGTGGTTTCCATTCTGTTCTCCTGGGTATACTGTGACATGCTAGACTTTTCCATCTCCATCATCAGCCCTACGCATTGGCTTGGATGACTTAAGTTGTGGCTAACAGTTAAAATGGCGATATAGAATTGCGTGAGTGTATTCCCTGTACACCCTCACACGAATGCAGGTCAATGAACAGAATATTGACATTGTTAAAGGTGTCGCTGTTGCCTGAGCATGTCATGCACATATTAGTTGGCATGAGATTTTGAAGGGGTTGAAATGGAATTTTGTCGATCACTTAAAGGTGTTCCGAGGAACATTCAGTTTCTGTTCATTCTTGCAACACCTTTGGACAAAAGTGATAGTGTTTTTACTACACCAGCTGTTGTTCCTTGGTGAGCATACCATGACAAGGCATTTTGAAAACTATATAAAAATATCCTTCTTTGCTGTTACATGTCATTTCTGATCATCAGAGGACAAATTAGACTGTTTCAGAATTTTTTTTTTTTTACTTTGGCAGTCCCTAGCACACCGTGGACCCATAGTTATGTTCCAACACATTTAAAAAGTGCGTTTTGCATAATATGTGACCTTTAAGATAATCTTGTTCTACATATTTTCCCCCCAAAGGTTAGGAATTAACTTTAGGTCCTTATATTTTCATGTTGCTGCCAAGTTAACTGTGTATAATGAAAGTAGATCCAAACATCCGAACTGTTAGTGTTCGCATGAGCACACATTGTCACATCGAAGCAATTCTACTGTTGTGAAATGCGTGTTCGTTTTTGCAGAGAAAGTCAAAAACAATCTGGATTCACTCATCTTCAATTGGCGTCTTCTTTTTCTTGCGTCCCTTTTTTTATGCCGTTCCTGTTTTGGTTGCAAACATTTTCATCACATGGGGAATATGTAGCACAGTGGGAATTAAAGTAAAGTGTAGTGTGTAGCAAGGGTTTCATTTATTTGTTTATTCCTTCACATACATATTAAATAAACTTCCCGTGGAGATTTGCTTTGTCAGTTGGGACACGCTTGCGCTTGGAGGCAGCTTTCGGTGCCGGCTCAACATATTAACTTTTGAGTAACTGGGACAAGACGCAACACGCCTGCCATATGATTTCAATATGTCATCCGAAAACATGTGGCTCGCAAACAGTGCCCCAGAGTAATTTAAAATGGGACTGTGCAAACCAATTGTGTTCCTCTCACACAACACACACACACATGATGATGAAAATGATCTTGCTCCGTTTCCCACAAGGGAAATTTCCCCAGCACGAGAACAGTAGTATTTATTTTGTCCATATGTGGGTGTTTTTTTTTTCCTTTTTATTGTGAATTTTTCCAACAAAAAAAAATAAGAAATGAACATCTGAAGTTGTTGTGAAGAGCGTTGTTGGTTTGATGTTCCCATGACAGATGCCTTAGGCAAAAAGAAAAAAAACCTTAAAAAAAAAACTAAAATAAAATTTGTAAAGAATTTTCTCAAAGCTCCACCACTATCACCATCCCTGCCATTTGGTTTTCCTTACCCGTTTGATGTTCCTTCTTAATCTCTGTTTATTCTAATGCTTTTCATCTTGTGAGGTTCTTGTTCATCCACTTAGCTGTTCTGCTCAAAGACGGTCTATCTGAGTGTTGTCGGTATAGCAACACACACACACACACGCCACAGGAAACACAGACATCTACGTCAAAAGCACTTCCCTCGAGGGCCTTTCTTTTTATCTCCAGATCAAGACTAATGCGTGATGCCCCCCCCACATGATTATACATAACCATGAGATGGCAAACAGTGATGAACACGGACCCTTTGCATCACCTGTGGCGAGTTGTTGAGTCTCTCACCAGGGTTCACACGTCACTCTGCTACACTTCTCAGCTCAACAAATAACGCATCGTGATGCTAACATTGCTTAAGGGGATCTGTCACCCATAGGAAATCTTCCTTGTTTTTTTTTTTCATTTTAAAAGCTGCTATCAATGTTGTCCTGCTTTTATTAAATACAGTGTTTTTTTTGGCAGCCAGTGTTGTTGCACTGAGGTTCCAACGTAGAAAAAAATAAGTCAGCTGTGCTTCCATACTACACATTTGAAGTAGGTAGTATACAGGTAGTATACACATAATCAGTGTAGTTTTATGATTTTGTAATGAGGAAATTACATGATGTGTCCTTATTTAGGAAAATAGCTCATTTAAACAAAATCCTTACTGGGACAATTAAAAGTTGAGTGGATCAACTATTTATTTGATCAGTTCTATTGATGAAATAGCAATCAATATAGTCCGTATTGTGCATCAAAATTCAATTTAAATCAAATCCATCTGTGTGTATTTTCCTTGACTCCTAATTTAAAATTCTAATTATCTCATGACTACTCAATATGTATTCATAATATATAAATCACAAGGAGCAAATCTTGTTTAATCTATGTTCTTTAACTCTTAAAGCATATTGCTATATTTTTCTAAATTTTTACATCATCTCAATAACCACTTTTCCCACCTCCGATAGCACACATGTCCGTCACTCATGTATTTGTGATAATCTGGCCTTCTCCCAGACACATATCATAGGAATGCCAGAGCGATTTAGTGCTCCTCAGAGAGAACGGATGAGAGCATGGTGACTCCAACTAAGCTCAGGGCATTAGCTGCATTTCCAGCCTTAATGACAGCCTGCAGGGCTCAGGGGCCCGCTGGTTTACATTGGATCCATCTCATCAGTGAGTGATTGGCACCATGTAAAGGCAATTAACTGTTAACGGGCTGAAGGACAGAGGAGCACGGCTGAAAACCACGTATCGGGAATGCTGTTTGTCAAGCTTTTTACACCTTCCTGCACAGTCTAAGCTAATTCTTGTATCTCATAAAAAAGTCACCAATATATGTATATCTATTGCTGAATTTTGGTATAAGGAATTATTGTAATCGAGTGCATTATTTTACCAATCCATACTGTTTTAGCCAATGACACTTAAAGGTGGAGTCGTCGATTCTGGAGAGTGCTTGTTATCAGAACCACTTTGTCAAAATCAGTGATTACGTCCTCATGATCCGCTACCTGTCCTTACTGTGATTTCACCATAACACAATCACAGTATAATACACAGCTTATGCTGGGCTTACACTAGAGGACTTTTAAAAGACTTTGAAAAGACTGCAGACTGAAACCCTCTTACATCTAAAGACAATCAACTCACACCTGAAGACAACTAGTCATTAGTTTTCAGTCACAGAGTGAGATTTTGAAAAGACAGGGGTCTCATATTACAAGACTACAACTAGATTCCTTTTGAGATTAATATCATTTCCGCAAACGCGATTGTGATTATTTAATTAAAAACAAGTTAATTCAATATTCCGAGCGGGGGACATCCTTTAGTTATTTGACCAGCTTTATTTGCTGATCTCATACCCCAATAACTTTAACTCCTAACCCTGTATTTGACGGTAGAGTGTTAAGGTTGCGCGGCTGTCAGTCTGGCTCTCCACCGAGGCTTCTATGAAAAAGTATCCGAAATAAGTGCCTCACCAGGCGGACACAGGTCACGACTAATGCCGCTCCTCCTGTTTCGTGCTTGGTGCATGCGAGAGTGTGACAGTGTTTACGTCATTTCGCTTGAGCCAACCCCCTAAGACTAGCGATAATATCAAACATGTTTGATAATCAAGACGGGAAGAAGACTGGCTGAAATCGGGTCGGAAGACCACCATACACCAAACGACTGTGATTACGTGCGCGCGCCACAACTCCAGCACGACTCCCGTGATTTCAGTCCGACATTGGAAGATTGTCTGCGACTGTCAAATCGCGTGAAAAGTCGTGTAGTGTAAGCCCGGCATAAGTCTCTGTACAAGTGCATGTTGCTAGCTATGGAGGCCCACTTTATTTACCCGTTTACAGAGCCTACGTTGTGACACAAGATTTTTCTCATCTTAAAATGCTGCTCAATATGGTCAGTCACATACATAACAGTTCCTTTTATCACTTAACTGTTAGTCTATGTTACAGTACCTGACTGTTATCACAAGTGAAACACTGCAGTGTTCTTTGTTCTCAAGTGTCAGTTTGAGAAACACTCTCCGGTTTTCTTCTTTGATGACGGCCAATCAAAGTGGTTTACATTCTCCGTCCCTCACTCAGCCGATTGTCAGAAAACACTCAGGCGTGTCTCCCCCTGGACCTCATTATCCTCTTAATTTCCAATTATTTCAAAGACAGATGAGTACACCTGGCACACAAGCAAACCTGTCAATGATGAACACAGGAGACCGTGCCATCCTCACCGGAGATAAATGGGCTGACGATCAAACCCATCTTATTTATTTATATATTTATTTTTCAACATAACTCCAACTGAGCTTCAATTCAAGAAATAATTCCCTTTTCATGCCAATTCACAAATAGGACTTCCATGCTATCCAGCATGTCCAGCTCATTTGTGGTTGACTTTGAAAGAGGATCTCTCCCCCCCGTTGTTCCCTGACATGACTAAATACGTGTAGCTCAGCTGTTTGGGGATCTAACACTGTGTTCAGCTTTGACCTGGGACCACATCCATTGGTCAACACCTTCTAATCATACCGTTAACACTTATCTGGCCATTGATAAGAGGAGAAGCACTTCTTTTGAAAATAAGGCTAGAATATGAACAACAATAGTGAGAAAAACGTGATTGATTCTGATCTCTGATCTCTGAAGATAATTCATTTCATACTGCTTATGTTCTGCATCAAAGAGCATCATTAGTGTCAAATGAGTTAGCAGGTCAACATAACAGTTTACATCTGTTCAGTACTTAACAGTTTTACCCAAAATTACTGAATTGTAAGTATTCTATATTTTATAGAGGAAGCAGTAGGCATGCTTGTTATTGTGTGGTCTGTTGTGGTCAACTCTCAGCAGTGCAAGTCATTTTGAATATTTTCAGTTGATCCTAAATGTAAGGCAATACCTTGATTTATATAGTGAAGTAAAATGGATATGTTTAGGATCTAGCACATATCGTGTTTGTGGGCATTGCTATTGAGGAACACAAGCTCAGATGATTGATAGCACTGGCAAGGGTCCTTCCAGTTCAAACACACAACTTTGAAAAAAACTGCACAGTTTTGTTCTAAAAAGAAATATTGATGTGATGTATTTGAAGTGTTTTAATTTTTAAATAGTTCCTGGAGAGACTTACCTAAACCCCTTACATCTCATGGCATGTCTTTAGTATCCTTTGCTCCGACGGGACACTATTCATTTTTAATTACGTTTTTTAATGTTACTGCCTGTGGGGCAAAGCAGTACGCCTGCCAGGAGCCCACCAGGTAATGAGGGTAAAAAAAAGTTTTGATCTTGCCTCTGCACAAATTAGTCAATCATTCCTCCTCAAATTAAGAATCCCTGGCTGAACCGCAGGCTTCAAAAACGTCTTTGAGAAAACCTTTGAATTATGTCACAGGTTACCTACCGCTTGAATTAGTTTTTGCATAATTAACTGTGCATTATTATTTATTCAGAATGTCACATTAAAGTTTTACCTGGTGCGACTTTTCAAAGAATTTCAAGAAGAAGACTGTGTGTACCTAATGGGTATCAAGTGGTAATCCTACCTTTTTTGACGGTTATTTTTTTGGGATTTTTATGCTTTATTAGACAGCATTGAAGAGATGGAATGGAGCATAGAGGTGAAGGACATGCAGAGAACAACCACAAGCTGGATTCGAACCTGTGGTCTTCTGCTTCTGAGGACTGAGCCTCAAGGGTAACCACTACAGCACGAGCGCCCATTCACATATGTTTAATTGAGTTAAGTTAATGAACATTGATCAAATCTTGCCACAGATTCATACTATGCTGACTGTGCACCGACTGACTTTAAGTCCCACAAAAGCCCACATTACCAAACACCTCATTGAAAGTCAGCGTGGTAAAGCCTACCGAGCAACCGGGGGATAATGTTTACAATCCATCAGAGGTTCCATGTGTGAAGTACATGTGGCTTATTTTCACACCTCAAACTGCTGTGACTTCCAACTGTCAGTACAGTGGGGAGCACCGCAGCGCCGAGATGAATTGTTAATGTCGGTAAATGCATCCGCGCGGTAATCACTTGTTTTGTGCATCACACACACACTCTTATAAGTAGTGAAGAGCTGTGAACATTGCTTGCAGCTGCTATCGCTCCGTTTACACCAAGATACTTTACATTTCTTTTTAGAAAAGGATAAACTTGAGCAAATTTTAACACCAGGCTCCAAGTTTAAAGCAGGTGATTAGATCTTAGAGCAACGTGATGCCCTGCTCATGATTGAAAGCTTCTGGGAAACTTGGTCAAAAATGGTTAAAATCGGTAAATGACATTAAAGTTGGGTGTGTCAGAAATCTGGTAGAAAAACAAAATGTTGCTAAATATTATAAAACTTAGTTAAACAAACTGCTTTTTACTGTCATTTGACATGCACATGAGCAAACTTGTACCCACGGTTCCAACTATACTACAATAAAGAAAGTGATAATATCTTGGAGCATCTTGATGCCGAATCCATGACTTAATGGGGAGTTATGTGGTCATTAGTAGATGAAGCCTTTAATACCTCAATATATGGGCTATGAAATTATACTGCCCACGTAATTTGGGAAGACAAACACAGTGGGGACATTGGCAAAGGAGCACATCATACTCTAGGTAGTAAAAAGACACTAAAAAAAGTAAATTGGCTTCGAGGTTAGTTTGTGTTCAGCCTGAATATACATCACTGTCGTAGTATATTGCTAGCATAACTTGAATGAATCTATTGGTGATTATGGTTTGACATTAGCCAGGCCAAATGCCAGTAAATACAAATTGGAGAGAAGGATTTCCATTTTATTTTAAGCTATAATGCGTAACTTCTGTCGCCCCCATGAGGAATTCTGAGAGAGTACAACAACACTGTCGGCACGCCCTTTCATGAGGTAAGCCTGGATATGTGGTCATTAGACTTACCCTTAAATACCTCAATATATGCTCTGTAAAATGAATGCATGTATTTTGGGAATAACACAATACATTAACGTCATAGTATATTGCTTGCATGATTTATAGGTTATCCTTAAAGACCTACTTCACCGTGGGAATATGCAGGTGTATTGAACTCTGAGATCCTATGTAGTATAAATGTGCAAACATTTTTGAAATCGGTTCATCCTAGCCTGAGAAAAGGCAGAAGAGTGTTTATGGTCTCACTGTCTTACCCTACATTTTACTAGTGTGACATCACACTAGTAAAAATGTAGGGTTAGGATTAACAGGACAGCTGGGACAAGGGAAGACTGAGAGAAGAAAAACCTAATTCATTATATTATAATTGCAATTATATAATGATAGAACGCCGGTTCCGTATGGGTGAAGTATTCCTTTAATGCAACTATTGGTGATTATGGATGGAAGGCCTAATTCCATTGAATGCAAAAATTGGAGAAGGATAATTTCCATTTATTTCACTTCTATGATTTTTTTCTTCTAAAATGAATCAGCGCTCTACAATTCCGGGAGCACAAGCAATTAGCTAGGTCTTGCTAACACGCTCACTGAATTGCGTGGCGGAGACAGAGGAGTCCATTGCGTGTGCATTAAAGCAGCGAGCGGATCCCTCTCTCGTGCTCATGCAAAAGAGGTTTCAATTTCACCATGTTCCTTTTTATTAGTCACATGCGGGTGAAGACAGTCTGCAGATCTCCCCTCCCCCGCTCCTCCCGTTGCAAAAACTTTCATGGCTATGTAGGTCGGCTGTCTCACTGACGGTGCCGTTTTGAATCATGATTTCCTAAAAATATTCATTGTTTATTCTCTCTTGTCACTGGACATTATGGATCACCAAAGGAGATGTTATGTCGGGGAGACAACGAATCAACAAACGTACGGCCTCATATCCTCTGGTCTCTGAATAGCACTTAAGGGATGTGAAAGCTCCGGCAATCAGAATGACGGTATGTAATTGTACTTTTCAAAATAAGACACATTTTTCAAAGGGGTGAATTTGCAGGCGTATACAGTTTACCCATTGCGGCCTCTCAGTAAACATCAGTGAACGTCATTGTGCATCTTCGAGTTGAAATTTCCGACTTTTACAAAGCACTTCTTAACAACACAAACAAACTTTTAGCCTGCTTGCCAAACTATGGGTGGTAAAAAACAATTTAATGATCGGCAAAGCATGACTTTTGAAAATATTTGTGTTATCTTTGATCTTTTATTTTCATTCATCTTTTCGCATACTCCCAGAGTCATGAACATTTATAATATGCAATGCCCTCCACCACTAAAACATTCTCTGTCTACAGCATATGAAAGTGTTAAACCTTCATAGAAGCCTCTGACCTCAAGTGCTATGAAATGTAGCCCCAGCTGGCTAAGGGCATATACACAGCCCAGTGAAAAAAATAAAATAAGGCGAGACAATGCAGCAACTTGTTTTCCATCATTGAGATTCTTGGCTATTTTGCGTCGATAACATGTTTTCTTTCATACTAGTATAAATAAAAGGCCCAAAATGTACATGTAGGATATTACACCTTGTCTGTCTTTGTCTCCCATAAACAATATTTAACGGATGATATCAATACATTGTATTTACCATATTCACCTACAATGTCTAGCCTTGAGGGAAATTACCCCACCCCCACCCACCACCCCACCCACACACCACACACACACACACACACACACACACACACCACCTTGCCTCTGATACGTAAACATAAATGCACATCCATCCTTGGCCTGATATGTAAATTGAAATTAAAGCTGTTTAGGTATGCACACACATGCCTGTAAGCAAAGTTTAGCATGTGATGCATGGCTGCTCTCAAGACATATGAGGGTGTTATATGGGGTTGAAGGAGGCTGTAAAATATCAGGAAAATCATCGTCTCTTGCAATAGGAAATAGGCATTTTTTTTTCTAGCATAATCCATTCTGCTGCTTTTGACAAAAGATAAAAACCTCGGGAGCAATTTCGCCAACACATATCCTCCTTCGGCTTGTGAGATATGTCCTCCTTGCCTTATCTAGCAAACATATGGGCCCCGCTTTGATAGATTGCAGCTCTATAAGGAAGAAATCTTTATTCAGGGAGTGATGGTTTAATCCATGTAAACCCGCTCTCTCTACACACACACACTTATCTCACCGTTCATTTTCTCTCCTCACAAAAGGTCGCAATTTGCCATTCCTCTGGAAAACTTTACACCACTTTTAAATCAATTTACATTCGAGTGCATTTCCCCCAAAAAACTTGTTATGTAAGTGTCATGTACGCTTAATTACCTAACAAGTAACTAATTGCTTGGGAGATTAGTTTTTTCCGGTCATGGATGAAAAAATCCCAACCCTCTTAAAAATTCTCCATTCTCCACAAGATTTATCACCGCACAAATTCCATGCCTGTTGATGTGATAAGGACGCACTGTGTACAATGGAGCGACGCTGAATTAGCTGAGGAAATTACTTTGGATTTCATGTCTTCAGTCTGGCTCTGAGATACAACAGTGTAGTGTTGCAGACTATACGGTGTCCATGATGGCTCAAATTCAGTGCCTCGAAATCTAATACCGTCCTTAATTAACAAGAGCTATATTGGCTAATCGTGCACCTAAATAATTCAAAAAGGTGGCCAAATGATTTCCTTGCTCCGGTACTTCTTTATTTACTTGGACATCATCAACTGTATATAAAGCAGTTTGTGTCTGGGCTTTAATGCTGTTAGCAATGGATACTTGTGAATAGTCAAAATGAACGGTACAAACCTATCCCTCTTTTTAACTATCTCACCCTCTAATTTAAAAAAGTAAAAAAAAAAAGTAACACTATTTTGCCATTGAGAAAATCATATGAATAGCGTACTTCAACCCCCTGAAAGCCTCCCTCAGGCATCATTCAAAAAATCCTTGACAGAACATCCATTTGGGTATTCGGAATTTGATTGTAGGACTGTATTGTCTACCTTATGGGCAATTTGTCCACTTTGGAGCACTCTCCTGCACCTCCAAGAATAAAAGGCTCCCTCTTTTTCCAAAAAGCTACCTTTGAAACAGTCCCCTTTAACTTGTTTACCACCACAACCCTCCAGACAGGTAAGAATATAGGATATTTGAAGCCCAAGGAAAGACACTTTGATACTTAAGGAGCCTGGAAGTCATTTGCTGCTTTTTTCAAACCACAATCATTTTGACAATAACAATAATTTCATGATGGAAGTGGGAGAAACTGCTTCTGAGAGTTTTGACTGACTGGCTGCTGCTGCTGCGGCCATCTATAATCAAACACATTTCATGCATTTGAAAAAAAATTCTCAGCTACTGTATACACAGTCAAACACATACGCACTGAAGGTCGGGTTTTGATGAAACTCAATGATTGCCTTTGGCCATGTTATATCACATTTTGCCATGGGGCCAGACCAGGGGATAGTCAAACATTTTGGGTAAAAAAATAAATATACTGTTTAATTCTTGCTAAAATCCAATAGTGGAAAAACAAAATTAAGAAAAAAAGTCATTGTGCAAGCAGAGGGAAATAATTGATGAGCAAAACAAAGATGGAGAAATAGACTAGAGTGTTGTTCTACGGGGACAGTAAAGCTGTTATGTCAGGAGGTACGAGTGGTGAATCTAAAATATTCATTATCCTCCCTTTGTCTCTCTTCAGACCGTTGTCAGCGTTTTCTGAAGCAACACCAAACACGCAGCTATAGAGCATGACAGGACACAACAGTCAGTATGACTAATTTGAACGCAAAGAAACCGTCATGTACGAGAGAAAACAACAAAGTTAGTGCCAATGTTTGTGCCCCGAAGTACTCTTTGTTTCCTGTCATTATTACACAGTACTGGAGAGTTGTGTGGCACAAAGCAGACATCCACCATTCAAGGCTGCTTTTGAACCTTCCAAACATAACACTGTTTGGAAAAAAAAATGCTTGATAGTACTAGATGGGTGCAAACAGTTACCTTTTTTGAGGTAAGCTGTAGTGGCTTCTTTGCCAAAGACACCAAAAGACACCATTTTTAAGTTGTCATATTACATAATAACTGTTAGGAATATTTGTTCCCTTGTGTATATGAGGAGCTTGCTATAATGTCAAACTATCTGTATAGTGCTTTGACTAGGAAATCTCGCACAAGATTTTGTTATATTGAAGGCGAGACGGCAAAATGAAAATGTAACGATTAATGTTCTTTCTCATTTTTCTACTTTGAAAGGTATGGAGCAATTAAGCCTCTTCTGAAACAGTCCACTCGGCACATTTCAAACGGCTGTGATTTATATATTTTTTTTAAGAATGGCTGACATGCTAACCTGTTTGTGAAACTGGTTTGCCTCTCGTAATGAAAACCCCCAGAAAATCTACCCACTCAGCAGTTTCCGCCCTTCAGCATAGTGGTATCATTTAGCAGCTAAAAAGACAGATATTTCCCTTAGGAGTATATAGTTGCAGACTGACCAGAACTAAAAAGGAGTGTGAGTATTGATCTTACACATGCCAAGTGGCCAGATAAACTGCCCCACCCCTAATGATAATGTTGCTCTGCATCTACTGGTTGTGTCAACTGTTTGTTATATAACTTTTTTTTTTCCAGCTGGCTCAGAGTGTCCAACAGATAAATGAATGCAGTTTTAAGATCAGTGACAAACAATATTTACCAGGTGTTGATGCAGTTAACTAGGATGGGACTTCTGATTTGGTAATGAGCACACTCCTTTTCCCTTGAGCAGGACCCCATTTAACACAATATAATTATCTTGTGAAGTATGCAAGTTATACTAGTTTTTTAAGTTCTGTTTTGGCAGTTCCCAGGCAAGCACATTGAATTTAAAATCATGAGGACATTCAAAAAACAAAAACATTTAGAATGTGTACTGAAGATACCCTTTTGTATGTATACTTGTCACCGCTGCAGTATCCTACTACTAGTAGTACACCTACAATTTAAATCCTGTTCAAATTGGTTTTCAGTTTTAAATTAGGGACACAGCATCAACGGTCTGCTGCACCATCCAAAACCTGCACAAACACGAACAAATCAATGTACCTGTGAAGAGAGATGGGCGCCTAGTTGCTCACAAACACGTTATACAGTTGAAAGTTGACCATGAGCACGTCCTTAAGAAACTTCAAGATACCAAGTTAGCTTTTTTTTTGGTTCTGTGGCTGAGGTTTATGCGTTGCTAAAATATTTTGGCTTTTGTGAGGCATGTGGGGGTTTGGGACACAGGTGCGGACCTAAGGGTGTCTGGAAAGTTATCTGGGGTCTCAGGGCATACAGTATATAAACTTCCCACACCTGGGCTCAATCAGCCAATCAGTGATAATATCAAAGAAAACATTTACATGTATTCCCATATATGGCTGATTGTATTGTTTCAAGGATTATGGCATTATGGAGCAACATAAACCAAAAATATTGTGAGCTCAGCATCATCCTCCGTGCGGCGTGGTGAATCACAAACACCTTTGTTGATGCCTCCCACCATGATAATCTTAACTGCATACTGCACCATAGAGCCATCTTTGGAGAAAGAAGACACACATACAATGTTCTCACATATCCACTCATATGGATTTCAGGACTTTATTGAGCAATAAAAAATATACACTGAGGAAAATACCATTTTCCTTTTCCCCCATATTGTTGTTCTTTCATCTCAAAATCCGATTCAATACTTCCAGACGAACGACCCATGGTCTGAAACGACAAAAAGAAAAAAAATGAAAAAAAAAAAAAGTAGAGCAGTCCTTTTTAGCTCAACAAGAGAAGTCCCCAAAAGTACCACCGGAACAATTCAAAATCATCTCTGTTCTGTTTTTATATTGTTCTCATTGAAATTTTTGAAAACACTGTTTTTTTTCCAAACAGATTTGGTTAGAAGTTTGAACAAGGGGGGGTTGGTGGTGGTGGTGGCGGTGTGGCGACAGACGACTAGGTCGTCACATCTGAGTCCGACTCTGCGTAGTAGAGTCCGGCCAGTTTCTGGAACTCTGGCCCCCAGTCATCCAGGTAGGTGTAATCCTGCTCCGACGATTGCGTGCCCGTGCCCAGGGAGTCCAACGGGCTTACGGTCCCCGTAGGCGAGCCCTGGCCCTCGTAGGCGTAGGTTTGGAGGGAGTCGTAAGGCGGGCCGGTGTTGTCCATATCTGCCTCCACCAGTCTTTGCCTGATGAACTCCTGCACATCCGTCTGGTCTAGTTCCATTTCAGACGGGCTGCGGCTGCGTTGGCGTTGATGGTTGTTAGGCGGCAGGATGCAGTGCTGTTGCCTAGAGTCGGGGCGAACGTCCCGCCTGAACTTGAGCTCCTCGGCGCCGGCCGGGTTCCGCAGCGCGATGATGTCAAAGGCCTCGGTGTCCTCCTCGCCGCCGCCCTCGTCGTCGTAGGTGACCACGTTCTCCCGGATGTCCTCCTCAGAGATGATCAGAGGCTCCTTCTTGCTCCGCCGAAGGGTGACGAAGACAACCACGATGGCTGCAAGACAGAACAATACAGAAAAATAATTAATAATTTTTTTTTTTTGGGGTGGTATTTTTTTTAATTATTTTTTGGAACACAAACAGACAATTATTATATTATTTTAGAATATTTGATAATGTTAATATGTTTTTCTTGTATCAATTGTCATTAAAAAATGGATACTACTGAAATTTTATAAAAATAAAACATCATGTAACAATAAATACGTTTAAGTCTGGAAAAATACACAATAAGTTGATAGTTGTTCAAAGACAACAGACAAATTGCTTGATTGTAATTTAATTGACAAACTGCTAAGCAGAACAGCGTCACGTTAGCGGAACATCTGCATGTGGTTACGATCCTCAGTCATGTTTTTATGTTAATGCCAATCACTGTGTTGTTTATGAATTCATAGCTCATGACAGACAAAGCATGTTGTGGTTCGTAAACAGCCCAACCAACTGAACACGAGATGATTTTTATATGCACATTTATACAATTTCCCATCAGGACACTGAAACTGGCCAAGCGTTGAAGAGTCGTAAATCAATAACACAACAATATCAACGTTGTTTGTAAGGACGCATTGACTGTAAACTGTTGAGATGACAATGTACAAATTATAATCATATTTAGTGCTCAACCTTGCCTTCAGCCAAAATTCAAAACATAATATGAAGAGAAAGTGAATGTTTCGGTATATGGAGTCTTGTGTGATCATCATATAGCTCTATGTGAGGCCAATGATATAATGAAGAGCCAGTTGCACCACATTGAAGAAAAATATAGCTAAATATCTTTGCAGATAAGTAGCTTTTCCAACCTAATGAAGTCATGAGGCCAAGTGACATTTGATACCATGCTACGGCTAATACAACTAATGAGAGCTATACTTCATTGGGTTAATGATGACCTGTTATAATATGTTAACACTAACATTTATTTAATAGAATTGCCACAGCGAGGGAAGTACATTTTCAGAGCAGCGATTCTAGAAGTTCATTATGGTACATTAACGGAGATGAGCGAGCTCCATCAGTGCTGCAGAGGCATCTAGGCCTCACACACAAATTGCAATGACTGTTGGCATGAAGAAAAAATATGAAAATTGGCAATCTACACCAAATTGTTATACGCTATACATCTAAACAGCAACACAACATATAAACAGAGAGCTCAACCGAGATACAGCTAGATGGGGCCATGGAGGTGGTGGTGGATTAAGAGGAGTTAGTGGGTTCAGCTGTCATAACACCTTGGATGCAATGATGCGTTTCGCTAATCTACTTTATTTACACAAGTAGTACATTTTTATTGTATACTATATACTATAACGCCATTTCAAAGAGAAGACCTAAGCCTCGGAGTAGATTTAAGCTCGAGTCGTTGAGCCATAGCCCCACATTTAGTTGACCGGGGCAGCTGAGAATAATCCCATTCAGACTGCCGTAGTGTGGAATTAGTGGAGCAGAGCAGACTGAGAAATGCCAGACCTCTCCCAGGTTGTGTCACAATGAACAACCTGGACCAACTATTTAACATTGAATATCCTACTTTAATGGGAAATCATGGATTAACCATAGATAGTAAATAATAGAGATTAACTAACTCGTAAGTGATATATCTTCATTATAAGCAAACAGGTTTCACAAATTTTGCGACACATGATATAGCCTCTCAATCGTTGCATGGGTCGTCGGGGAGTGACACTCTTTAAACTAGCCTTACAAAATAATATTTTATTATTTTATACAAAATAATATTTTATTATTTTTATAATATTTTATTATTTTGTCATTATTATAAGGCACAGACCTTTTTTTAATTTCATGTAATTGAACCATTTTCATCTGCAAACCAGGAAAGGCAAGGTCTAATGTACTTTTGTAATGACATTCTGTAATGCTTGTTACTCCTTATGAATATGTGCATTGATTATGATTTAGTGATTGGATGCTTATCTGTGCCTCCTCCCCACTACAATTCCAATTAATCAAGTTACCTTGCAGCTTTGTTTGGATAGTACAATGAATCAACATTAACTCTGAATCCAAACTCCTACTCTTATTTCTTTGTCTCTTTATATTTTAACTGCAGGGCCTGAAAATCAAACTTCTGAGCATGGCAGGATAATGGACCATAGAGCTCAGTCAAGTGAACTGAACTATTTGTGAGGCATTTTTAACAAGTCGTGATTGAGTTGCAGTTAGGCAATTTAAAACAATATATAGAATATAGGATGCAAAAAAGTAAACTTCTCCATTATTGACTCTTAACTTGCGACTGTACCCTAAGACGCCCTTTGACTGAATAAATGATGCACAGATTCTAGCTACATATTTCATTGTTCAGTGCAGATCCATACTTGTGTTTTAATGGAAAGTCTCCCAACCTGCATGTGATTAATCTATGCACAAAAACAAACCCTAAAAACAAATTGACTTTATTCCCATTGGTCCCCAAGTAGGGGTTACAGAGGGTGAAAAAAACAATTTCGGTTGGCCAGTGTTTATCGTTCCAACTTGTTTAAAGCAACCAATTACACAGTGTAAGAATTCCAGAGCGGTTGAGGTGAGCTGGGTCAAATCCCGGTTAGCAGAAGAAGTAAATAAAGAATTTGTTTTGTTTTTCATTTACTTCCTCTATGAATATTTTTTTTAGATTAAACATTCTTGGTTCGCCTCCTGTTTCCCCGCTATCTGCACTTTAATAACTCTCTGTGGTTGAGACGTTAACAACCAACAATATAAAACAAAATAAAAGTGTAATACACACACACACATACTGAGTTATTGCACCTTCATGATTTACCCAGCATTCCATGCACCAGACTACACTTCGCAAAAGTTCATGACCTAATTGTGTTTATGGAATATTCCTATCCCATGTACACACCATAATATAATACACTTTCCACATTAACGCCCCCTCAATGGTCCATTCATTTCATTTCATATGCCTAGCCCAGACAAGTTGAGCATCTTACTGTTGCTCAGAGTAACACTCATGGCACCGGAGAGCATTACTTCCAGTCTGCAGATAACTATTTGCTGCAGTAGAAAGCCATTGCAAAAGTCTCATTCACGCTGCATTTACCCTGGTTACGGAAGATTACGTTGAAATACTATAGGGGACTGTATTATATTGAAAAATAATGTGTTTAATTTAAGTAAGGCACAGGCATCAAAGACAGCATAACGTATGCACACACAAGCAATACTTTGAGGTAACTTTATTGTATTGTTGTCTCATGTTTTTAAAATATAAGTTTAGTGCGGCACTTCTTCAACATGATCAATACTACAATCATAATTTTTGTAATTTACAATCAGTTTTAAGACAGTTTTCTAAAAGCGGTTTTATATTTACATGTAATCTTGACCCAATTTTACTATAAATGACAGTTTGAGTGATACTAGTCCTTTCATTTTTTTGCTGTGGCAATGGATAAAATCTTCAAATTCACAGAAATGTTGTATTTTCCTATATATACAATGTAAGCCACTTGGGTATACTCTACAAATAAGTAGGTTAGTTATGGTTGTATTTTTAATCCGATTCCTCTTATTATCCAATTAGCACTGCGATGCCTTACCATTTAATTTGACACTAAATAATTACAATCCAAACAATGTTATACTTATGAATAGTTGATGTTATTTAAGAAATGTGTCAAGGCCTTTATCAACTGAGTCAACTAAGACATACTTTGTTATCTATATTTAGTTTAGTGCAGGCTTAAAGAGGAAGGCTTATTAGAGGGCACAGAGATAACACATGGACGGACGCAAAATCATCAAAATAATCAGACACAAACAAATCAGCACCGATGAGCCGAGTATTAAAAGTGTTAGCAAAGCCTATGTAAGTAATAAAGTAGACAGTGATACGCTGGCTAAACTTTTGTCTGTGTTTAATGAGTCAAAGTATAGTAGCATTGTAGCAATAGCTAGCAAATATTTTTTTTCCTCATGGAGGTCACATGTTAAAGCTCCCATATTATACACTTTTCGGTTCTATTATACACCATATTATATGGTCTTAGTGGTCCCTAATACGTTTTTCTTTAATTGTTTGCTGAAAAAAACTTTCAGATAATTTATTGTACTATGCTGATGTTCAGCTAATCTCACAATGGCCTATTTTTTTTAAAAGAGTTGCAGGTCCCCTCGTAAATATACAATCTTTGAGCTCCCCCCGCCCCCTGTCCGGAAGCGAAGCCAGATACGCCTCGCCCTCTGTCTGTCAGGGCCGTGGACCAATAAGAAATAGGGGTGTGGGCTGCACAGTGGAAGCTTCTGGCTTTACGGTTTGTGAGGTCAGAAAAGGGGATAATTCTGACTGGAGTGTTTTTGGGGGGAGGGTGGGGGTTTCAGAAAAGGGGAGAGTGAGAAAAGGAGAGATTGTTATTTGTTTTGATATTTTGGCAGTCTCTAGGCACACCGTGGACGCATGGATATGTTGGAACACATTTAAAAAGTGCATTTAGCATAATATGGGACCTTTAATACCAGCTGTAAAGGGGCCACAAACTAATGCGGTTCTATACTAAGCCTAAAGGCCGTTTCAGACGGAACGCGTTTGTCGCCCCTGGCAATGCATTGTCAATGGAGAGGCGAGCGGGCAGAGAGAAGGCGCAGCGTTCTGTCAGGCGACACGACAAGCGGGCGCACTCCCGCTGAACTGTCGCTTCCGTGCTCGTCGAACGCTTGCGCGCGCTCGTAGGAGCCGTTGGAAAAGTTGAGAACTGTTTATCTTTTTGTCGCGGCGGTTGAAAAATCACAATCGCGCTCCTCCGCCCGTCACTTCACACGGGGAGCGCAAAGTGAAGCCGCGGTGCCAGGCGACAACGCGAGCGGAATGTCGCCTACCATCTGAAACGGCCTTAACAGTAGGGAGAGACAAATAGCATAGGGAGATAAGAGTCAAATGTGAAACATGGCACACACGTTCCAAGAGGGATTTTTAATAGGGAAATTACAGTTACTTAGTATGCGTCGATAGACCACAATTCCACCAGGAAGAGCAAGGTTTTTCTTCAAATCGCACCTGGTATACACCGGAGATGCTCAATTATGGAACATGCTGCAGTGCTGTTAAATGGAGTGTGGAATCTGGTCTATTTTTAATGTGACCAGCTGACAAAATGTCAACTCTCTTGGGGGGTTGGTGGTGTTACCATACCTATGTCAAGTACCTGAGCTATGTGTGAGGCACTTGACTTGTATGGAAAGTGTGAACCCAATTGCTACAACGGTCTGAAGAAATAAAAAAAGAAAAAAAAATGTCTGCTTGTTTCTCTCTCTCTCTACTAACTAGTATCTGCCTTGTACTAATGATTAGGCATTCAGCGTGTGTCTCTCACTCATGCGTCTGCCCCAAACAGTGGTGATGGCCTTTTGTTCGCCTCAGCTTGAGGGTTTGGCGTAGAGGAGGGGAAGACAGCCCGTATGAATATGCATAACCTTCACGCACTAATGTCCACAGACAATCACTGAAGAGAGGCGGGGAGTGCAGCAAGGGTGAAGACGTGTTCCTAGACAGTTTCGCCTTGTTATGTCCTACTGCAGATTGCAGAGGACAAAAAAGGGTCCGCCATATAACTCGCACACTAAATTTAGCCGACAGGTTTTTTTTTTTGACGTTTGGTAAATGTTACTTTTACTCATTACCCGGTATACAACTGTAGTGTTTAAGTGGGTACTGAGGCAACATCTATTTGGATATATAAAAGTCTTCTGATTCAATTGATGCAAATTTCAAGATATGATCACGACAACCGGTACAATCAGCGCCTATTTCTAACCCTAACCAGGAAAGATTTGATTTCAACGAGCGCAATATGATCCGATTTAGGCTTTTTGCGTCTTTTTCCAGAGATTTCCCGCCTCTAACATTATAATCCCATTTTATCAATCCGACCCGTGAAGCAGATTCAAAGTGACAAGAATCATATTTACCAGTTTATAAAGAATAATTAGCTGTCACTGTAAAAGACTGGTTGATCTAGTTTACATGGCACGCTCACTCACCAACTGAGCGGAATTTATTTTCTGGATACTGCAATGAGCTGGTAACACTGTTGTAGTCCTGTTTATTTTCAGTGTTTTTTTTCTTCCTGTGGAGTTTTGTATTCATGGCGCAGAAACACATCCGTCACACACCAAAAACAACAACAGCGGTATCTCCGACGGCTGTCACCACATTTCCTCCGTGCCTGTCCTCCGCTCTCCTAGTCCTAACATGTGGCGTCAAACATGTGCCGGGCAGGGAGGCGAGGTGTGGGAGAAGATTCAATTGCATACTAAGTCAACGGATCTGAATTGGATTTTCAAATCATCGACAACATGTGATTTAGGTGGGATCTGATTTTCTGATGCAAGCTGCCTGTGTCTGAAGATGAGTGGTCACTGCTGTCAGGCACCTAGTGAACCTGTCCAACACATGGACATATAAAGAAAGGTCCAACACCCATAGGATTTACTTTTATTTATTTTCTCAGTTGTATACACCTCAGTTGTTTCTCCACGCAAAAATGACCATGCATACTTCAATGGGTTGGGTTCAGGGTCTTCCTTTTTCCTTATTTTCCTAACACTAATATATTAGGAGGGAATATTAGTCTATATTTTAATTATTGGACCTCGATATATATATTTTCTTATTTACCAAAGAGGCACACATGCCGTATATGTTTCCAAAGCAGAAATATACACGTAAGAAGTATTTCTTCTAAAACTCGTTTATTTGAAGGCTTAACTGTTTTGTCCATATAGAAGGTACATTTGAACCAGTAAGCTGTCGTTAAATATTTTGTAATTGTGACTACGAAAGCCAAAGTTATGAAAAATACCCCCAATGTCAAGGGTACTGCCCTAGTGTCAACCCGCTGTACCCCTAGGGTACAATACTGTGCTTACGTTGCTGAGAGTGTACCTCTGCACTCTCTAACTCTTCCTCCTCCTAATTCTAAATTATACCCATGTCCTCACACATCTATTCATCCTTCTCCTCGCCTCTGCCCTTGTCAAACCCCGTTCCAAAAACCCTTTCCGTGCTCTCTCCTCTCTGGTTCACTTCCTCCACCATCCCCTCCATGCCCTGAGGATATTTGCCCCCGGGCTGATACACCCCCTGCTGCCTTTCCCACCAACCCACCCCTGGTCCCAACTCACTCAGCAGGATGACGATGCACAGCAGGATGGCGATGAGAGCCCCCGTGCTGAGGCCGGCCGAGGACAGGAAAGCCTCCCCCTGGCACATGCGGATCTTGCCGTGGCGCTGGCAGGGGCACACCCGCAGAGTCAAGGTGCTGGTGCCACTCAGCGAAGGCTCCCCGCCGTCCCACACCACGATGGGCAGCTCGTACAGCTCCTGGGTCAGGTGGTTGAAGCGCCGCCGCCGGGCTATGATGCTGGCCGTGCTGTCTGTAATGAAAGAAAGAAGAAAGAAAGAAAGAAAAAAGGTTGTTGAGGAAAATTAGACCCCAAAGGCTGAAAGGGACTTAATTGACAGTTTCAATGTTTGTCTCAATTGCGTCCACCCCTCTTTAAGCCAAGCCTGCAATTACCTATGTATGATATGAAGACAGCCATTTAGATTAAGGGTGAGAGAATATTTATATTCTGCTAAATTTCATACTGTGTCTTACCGTCGCTTTCCCCGGTGTGCCAAGTCTAATTAAATTTAAAAGGCGTTTGTTTACGGTTTTAATGTGCTGCAAAAGAGCACTTCAACCTTGGCCTCCGCAGAAACACTTAATGGATTGTGTAACGTGCATAGACAGCAATACAAGGGACTGGATTTGTAGAGAGGAAAAAAAGCAAATAAGAGGGAAGCATTCAGCAAAGGTGAGGCAGATACTAAAGGCACAGATGAAATACATTACAAGGAGTGTATTGTGTTACTTGTGGCACCAGTACTCTCTCCCAGTTGGACTAGCCTGAATGCATGATGTCAAATATAACCACAACTTCTAACTGACTTGATCTCATATATTATATCCAGGGCATCTGTGGACTCTACACTTATATACTGAGCTAAAGATGTGCTGATTTTTACAAAACGGTTGCATACCAACCACTGCGGGCATCCTTACTTCAAAGTGTTTCCACAAAAAGAAGAGACGTATACAGTATATCCGGCACAGCAGGCTACTTGCCAATGTCCTCTATACTGCTGTAGCCAAGTCAAGCAGACTTGTTAACTTCAGCCAAGTGTATTTATTGACTTCAGAGGGCTGTGGAACAATAGGGAGATTATGTAAATGTGGAGCTAGGCCTATATATACCATTATATATAAGTGTGTGTGTGTGTGTGTGTGTGTGTGTGTGTGTGTGTGTGTGTGTGTGTGTGTGTGTGTGTGTGTGTGTGTGCGTGTGTGTGCGCGTGTGTATCCCTACATTCAAGTGAAGAAATAACGCCAGACGTTAGACAGAAACGGAGATCTTGCAGACAACATCAGGGGAAACATCGTAGCCATAGCTGCCATTAGCCATCTGGTGGCATTCACGGTCCAGTCCCAATTCCAACCACTGAGTCACTAAGCTACATTGACTTTGACCAGAAACTGTTATATTGTACACTTTCAATTCATTCACTTCACTGCATATTGCACGCATTGAAAATAGTTTTCGTAATATTGCACTTTTCAATTTATTTACTTGTTTATACCATTTGTGTTTTGCCACTATTGACAATCTAATTATTTGTATATATGACTTATCTCATCTTCTCTTATTTGATCCTTTCGTCTTTATTGCACCGTGGGTTGGAGATGAACGTCATTTCGATTCCTCTGTATGTCTGGCACATAATGCAGAAATTGACAATGCAGTTGACTTGACTTGACTGTCTGTACTGCTTAGAGAATGAAAGGAATGCCATAAGAGTGCTGGAAACTTTCTTCAAGGATAAACTAACCATTGCCAACAGAAACCGCTGACTACTGATTCAGTGCGTCTGCAACCTTCAACTATATCTATACACAAAGAGCTACATAACATAGTACACAATACATTTGTCAGAGCTTGATACTGAGGCATTTGAAATGAAAAAGGTAAATAATCAACTACAGTAAGTAAGTAACCCCTAGACCTTACTGAGTGAAAGCTTTTCTGAATAATTCTTGCCAGGGTATAGACAGCTATTATAAAGTTGCCAAGGCCAACACTTTAACAAGCTTGTTCATATTTCACCCACACTGTCTGGCTGCACTGGAAATAGCATCACAGTTCACGCTGTTTCCTTTTGAAACAGTCAAAAAGAAAACGCTGATTTGACACATGCTAGAGATGGTTGGCTAACACTGCCTTTCAACAGCAGTGCCCGCTAAGAAGCTTACAGTCACACACAGGCCATCACACAATCATGCATTCACATGCTGCTGAAGATTTTACATCAACATGCAATGCTTACTGGTACATGCATGGCCGTGTGATGGGGGTTATCTCAGCAGGAGGTCACCACTTTATCTGTAATATGTAGGGCTTTAAATAGCTATAGGCTTACGGATTGCAAAGAGTACTCACACATCATGGATTAAACATCTGCTAAATCTAAAGCCTTTGAAAATCCATTTAAATAGTTTCATTATTAAGGTAACATAATCTCAAATAGTTTTTGTTCCTGTTTATGATGCTGGTACCAACACACACAGTCCCTGGCACCTTACATAGGGATGATCGCTTATCCGGTGTATCACATGTGAGTGTGGAGATTTGGTGGAATGTGTGTTACAAATGAGTCATTTACCATGTACTAACCAGTGCCTCACATGAGTGAGAGAAAACTACGAGCAAACTTGCACATTGCCTGCTGATGTGTATATAACCACGAAACTTGACGTTTGAATTTTGAAAGAAAATGCTGAATCGCGCACAGTGGCAAACAGGCTTTTTTTCTTTTTCCGCCCACTCTGAGACCTCGCCTCCCACTCCAATCTCCGCTCCATCTATGAATAATTAGAATGATCGACAGTTGGAATGACAACACGTACTTCAAGCTTTATTAAGTCGGACTGGCAGTATCACCGTATCAGCAAGCAGATGGGATGGTGGGGTTTGAGAGAGAGAACAGAGAAGAGAGAGAGAGAGAGAGAGGAGAGAGAGAGAGAGAGAGAGAGAGAGAGAGAGAGAAGAGTAGAATGCAAATAACAGGGAGAGGAGAATGGGGAGTTGGAAGATGAGAGCGGAATAGGGCAAGAGGGGTTTGTATGTGTGTACTTGTAGATATTTGCAAGGACCGATTAAGCTTGTAATCATCTGAGTGAGGAGGACATGTTTGGATAGTAGGGACATTTTGCCTGGTCCTATCTTCTTCAAAGGCCTGTTTGAGGGTTAATACTTTGTTTTAAGGTTAAAATAAGCTAACTGTATGTTTGAGTCGGTGTAAGGGTTGGGGTTAGGCATTAGTTGTGATGGTTAATGTTAGGGTAAGGGGCTAGGGAATGCATTATGTCGATGAGTGTCCTCACAACGATAGAAGTATAAGGATGTGTGTGTGTGTGTGTGTGTGTGTGTTTTGTGCCAAAGAGAGAGCAGGGAGGATGAGAAGGCGGATGCTGAGGCAGACCGAGACAAACAACCTGTGTGTACGTGGTGTTCGCCTTCGCAGCCTTTACAATTTGAAGCACGGAAGCGCGGCAGCCCGGGTCCTTGTGCAGACCACGTGCACATCAATTATGTCATGCTAATTCCACATTAAAGCGCCTCCAGTCGCAGGTGTGTGGAGGAGAGCTGAGCGCTTGTTGATTAATGCCGCAGCGAGATTGGCCATCTGGCGCACAACACACACACACACACACACACATCACCACACAACACACACACACACACACACACACACACACACACACACACACACACACACACACACACCAACCACCCTAAGATGAGATGCAGCACAATGGTTAGCTAGCACAGTCACACAGTTTAAACCGTGTTGTGACAGCTCTTTGCTATGTGACGTTACCTGTGGTGGTGCAAGGCGGGTGACCACACAGATAACGAACAGGAATGTGCTTTTCACTGTGTGGATTTCACACTTCACACTCCTTCAAAAAGGAGTCTGGACATTTTGATCTGTGCTATTTTTGAAAGGCGCTAGTAATAATTTTTTAATAATAATCTTTTTCTGGTTTATAGGTTTTCCATTACATCTAAAAATAAATGAACACTGACATTACTATGCATGTGTGTGAGCTTCTTCACAATCCTGTGGGATTCCCCTGCACTGGGTTCGTTAAGCAAAGAGAGCGAGCCAGTGACTGGCAAATGGTCTCATTTATTTTGTCCAACTTTTCCAAAAGCATTAGCATATAAGGTGAAGTATCACTTACACAACCTTATGGATTCCTTTTCTCTACATCTTAAGATATGAAAATATTTCACAGCAACAGATAATAAAAAAATACACAAAAAAGGGACTGAAAAAAGTTCATGATTTGAAGTGTACCATTTATGCACAATCATCTAGAAGTCCATGGATACCATAACATCGTGTGCAGTATTAATTGATAAAATAGATTTCAATCACCCTCAAATGAAAGATATTTATCAAATGCAATATATTTGTCATATTGGCCATCTATAAAACGTATGGAGTGTGATAATAAAAAGAAGCAAACCAAAAATATACTATCACACGTCAAAGCACATCTCCACAGACATCACACTTGCCTACAGAGTGCACTTAGCTGGATCCTTTGTGAACTTTAGTGAGTGGGTGTGTAGGTGCCTTTGCTCAGTTCCAGCACCAACCTTCTCTCCAGTTGCCACTTTGAATACAATATACATTGTGGTGGCACTTTGTTTGAGCTGAATATGCATTAGGTCACGTTCTAAAGGTTGGTACACATGGGGATGGCTCACATTTCTAAAGTCTGCAAATGTCAAGAACATTTATACATTGTGTATAGGTGCAGAAGGTATTCTAGATCCACACCATTGTTCTCATCTGCTACAGTTCATAAGTCATACATTATGATGACTGAATGGGTTGTATCATAAAATCCACCATCATCAGCAGCATACATACTGTATGGTCTTAAGATCAAGGTTTATGGAATGCCAAAAAATATTCTAAGAAGTATTATTTTCATTGAAGAATTGTCAGTTATTTCAATACACATAAAGTTGCTTCTCTTGGAATCAAACCTGAGTCTAGGCAGTCAAAGAGACAACTTCCTAGCAACTATGTTACTTATGACTGCAATAACGGTGCATTCATAAACTTAATCACTTCAGACAACTAGACTGCTTTGGAGAAGGTCATATCAGAGGTCAACAATATCGGATTTGGTCGGTAAAAAAAAAAATAACACAATATCTGCACATGTGATATGGGACTCTGTTCAGCTAGCATTTCAAAACTTCATCATGTAAACATGAAATAAAAAAAACATATAGTGATTTTATTGTTGTGACTTTTTTTTGCTATTTTCAGGACATACATTCACGTAATCTCGACACACAGTTTCCCTCCAATACAGTCCATTGCAAAAATAACTGGGGGAAACCATAACGCTTCAAATGTCTGGTGACAATGAGATAATTTACAAGCTCCGGCCTATCAATTAATCTTACTGTAAAGCTGTTAATCAACATAACATACCATCTGTGTGGAAATTACTGTTTTCAAATGACCATATGTTCCACACATGTCACATGTAAACTGTAATCAGTGTGTATAAGACTAATCAGTGCGATCAATTGTTTAAAAGGGGTTTGCCCAACCAAAACATAGTCACATACCAAAAACCTTCTGTGCCAAATAGAGCAGCGCAAATCCATAAATAACAATACATGTCCAGGTATTATCGCAGGGCAGCTCTGAATATTGATTCATGTCTCAGCGTTGTTCAAACACTAATTTGACTTTTGTGTGGAAAATAATGGGCCATTTATGCACATCAGGAGAATACAATCTCCATTAAAGGAACCCTCTGCATTCAATAAGGATTAGTCTGACTCACCAAGGCTTAGCTTAACATCACAGGCCTGCCAGTGACAGACAGATTGCAGTCAGTGATCAGGTTGATTGCAACATAACCAATGCACTGGTTCCAGTGCACTGTCACAGCAGTGTTATACAACCGCTCCATAAGGTTGTGTTTTGTATATTAGATTTAATGGTGGTTTGCTACTACAGGTATATTTAAAGGGGGCTACAGTGTGTCTATTACGTTTCTCTGTAACACAGGAAAATTGGTTCAAACCTCATGTTCAGTGGCTGCTAAAGCCTTGAATACAGTAAGGCATATGCATAACAATGTTGGTTTATTTCATTAAAAGATCCTATATCATGTTCATTTTCAGGTTCAAAATTGTAAATTGGGTTTCTACTTGAAACTGTTTTCAAGTTGTCGTTTCCACACAACCTTTTATATTTCACACAGTGCCATTGATGAATCTCCTATTTCCATCTCCGTCTGAAATGCTGTCTCTTTAAGCCCCGCCTTCCAAAAAGCCCAGTCTGCTCTGATTGGCCCTGCATCTAACTGCCAGTCTGATTTTGCACAATAGGTGATCTTTAAAATAGCAATGTTATTTTTTTCTAAAATAATACACATCCAGTTATTAGTGGAATTAGCTTGAACAAGAGACAAGCTAATCATATGCTTCCATTGTAACAATATCGGATGTTAAGCAACTTTTAGCAAAAAAAAAACAGCACAAGCAAGATTCTCTGCCCTCTTTGCACGAACCATGCTGTCTCAGCAGATAATGTGTGTTTGGGACCGCAGAAGTACAACGCCCCATTGCAAGCAAGTGTGAATGACACAAAATCTAATTAAACGTCCCACATATCAATGGCTTGACAAGGCCTCTTTTCAACACAGCTGATTAACTGTAATATAATAAGGTCTGCTGTATGCGCGCTGGAAGAAGATGCCTTCAAAAAAAATCAATTGATCTATTTAAGTATGTGGGTTATTTAGAGATCACAGCCCCCGGTTAATTGCCTTTTTAGAAGCAAATGTCATCACAATGTGACAGATAAGGAGATCAAAGAGGCATTCAATTTCCAGTCATTGTAAAGTAGGCATAGTCAAGTTGAATGCATTGAAAGGGGGCTTTTAACTGAACAGGTTTATCACAGAGTGCTTTTCCTAGATCAGCTGAGTAGGAGCATCCGCCTTGTTTTTTCAGCTTTAATGGTGCCACACATGCTGTGCAAAGTTTGACCTGCATTTATCACAGCACACTAGCACTTCAACTACATCCACACATATGCATGACAACGCTGTGTTCAAGGGGCCATGCATTCATATCCAATGATAAGCAGCAAATAAAATGAGGCAAATAAGGGAATATATATATAGCAGTAATATTAAGACCATGGAAAGGTGATGAGGTATTAGTCCAAAGGCTGTGGTGAATTGATGAGTTCTCAGGGTTGTCTTGAAGATGTTCAGAGAGGCTGCTTTGCAAATGTCGGCAGACCCAATAATTCCACATCAAGAAATAAAAAGGCCTTGATCTGTATCTCAAAGTTAATCTGCATTGGTTGGGCGGTATCCAATGTTTGATCCATTTAAACCTTCCCCCAAACTTTTACCTGGTATACGGTATAACTCTCTGGAAATACCTTTCTACTTCAACTGTAGCCTATCTGTTATAGTTTCGGGCCTAACACTACATTTTACTAGAATACCATTATGCTAATCCCAATTACGGTGCCTTCACCTGATACTTATTTTGTTAATTCACAGTCCTTGAACGCATCACAATGTAACTCAATACAACTAACACTTCAAACAAAAGAAACTGCATTTCATTTACTTATAACTTATTATAAGCCAAAAACAAATTAAATAAGAAGCAGATACACAATGAAGCAGCAGTTTTGAGGGAGACCAACTTGTTTGCGCTTGCCAACATGCAAACATGAGCACGTCCAAAATAACATTGTCCCTTTTTTGACAGGTTCTTTACTTGACAAATTAGCCCTACATCATTTACAGGAGTTCTGTCATGACTTTTAATGGCATCTTCAGACACAGGCATTATACAGGATAGCATATTGCCGCCCATCCCTACTGTGTTTACTTCTCCAGCTAAACATCGACAGTGTGCCAGAGCTGTAATAGGTCCCTGTACAAAAAAAGCACCAATTGTAACAAGATTATAGCTTTTAACTAATCCGATAGGGTTGCAAGTTTACTGGAAAAGCCACAATGTGGAGTTAATGGTTTCTTTTGAGAAAGTCCTGATTGTTCAATTACCCTGAAATGAGTGAGAGGCAGGAGGAATCAATTGCAGGCAGGTATCATTAGCTGTTTAAATACAGTCAGCGTATCAGAGTCAAACTAAATCCTATTTCTTTTTGCAAGAACTGTGAACAGAAGCCACAGAAATACAAGTTTGTGTGGATCCATTGTGTGTCAACCGTAACTGAAGAGGAAAAGAGGTCATGGGAGAGTTAGTCCAGAGAGTGACTGGAGAAGGATTTTTCATCAGTTGCTGGAACAACAGAGTGAGGTATTAGGTATTAAGGCCCTGGCACCGGGCGGCTACCGACAGTTGGTACTGCCACCACAGCAATGGGAGAAGTTACTCCGAGTGTGAAGAGCTTACTTTAATTATCACACACAGGAGTCAACAGTATGGCCTGGTGCGTGGTGCCTCTCTCTCTCTCTCTCTCTCTCTCTCTCTCTCTCTCTCTCTCTCTCTCTCTCTCCTCTCTCTCTCTCTCTCTCTCTCTCTCTCCTCTCTCTCTCTCTCTCTCTCTCTCTCTTCTCTCTCTCTCTCTCTCTCTCTCTCTCTCTCTCTCCTCTCTCTCTCTCTCTCTCTCTCTCTCTCGCCCAGATATTGTGAACACAGCAAATAACTTCTAATAACAAAGTGTGGCAGTAAAAAAAAAAACGCTATATGACTGTCCTGGTATTTTTTGAGTGCAAATGAAAATGCAGGCGGGCTGCGGGTGACCGGAGATGACTGAAGCAGCCCGGGCTTAACGTTAAGAGGGAGTTTTTTTGAATTTTGCAAACTGCAGATGAGCTGGGAAGTGTCGAGAGAAAGAAACAAAAATTACATGAATCATTCTAGGGCGGACAAGGAATTATAATATAAATGAGTAAGCAAGGAAATTGCACAGCGGAAAACATCGGATAGAGGTGAAGAAACATAACAATATGTGAGTAAGCAACACTGTAATATGGTTGTCATTTGAGATATTTGGCATAATGACAGCACTTTGCTTCATTGGCAAGCTGCTATCTCTAAGCGTGTGTCTGATGTTGTGCAGCTTTACAAGTAGTTCCTAAAACTAAAAATCACTTCCCTTGCCAAAAAGCGACCGCAAAGTGTTGGGCTTGATCAAGTCATTTAACTGCTCTGTTGGAGCTACTTTGTGGCCAAAATAACAAGATGAAAGCTTTGCTGGGCGGCTGCCTCCATTTTGCTCTGGTCAACTAACCATTCAGTTTGTTGTTGCCAAAAATCAACACATCTTTATCAGCTTAAAGAAAAGGAAGCCGTGTAGGGAAATACAAGGCTCAACAAACTTCTGCCTTTTTTAAACTGTCTTGCTAACTTTTTCTCTCAGACAAATGATTTAAACATTTAAGGTTTGTTTTATTTATTTCTGTTGCCATGACTCATAACCTACCCGTCCCACACGGGATTACATCACAAGATCCTGTGGGATGGTATGCGGTAGGAGCTAACACTAAAATTAAAAGGCAGCATTTTTCAAACAGCATGAACCAGATAAAGAAATACATGCTATCAAGTCTTTCAAGAAAGAAGAGTTTCCTTTCTGAATGGGTTGGGAATATTTTGCTGGAAAATAGCTCTTTAATAATAATTCTAAAATAACGTTTGAGACAATCCCATTGGCAACAGTGTCAAATGGATTAGAAAGCTAGTCTCTTCTCTCTCTCTCTCTCTCTCTCTCTCTCTCTCTCTCTCCTCTCTCTCTCTCCTCTCTCTCTCTCTCTCTCTCTCATCTCTCTCTCCTCTCTCTCATCTCTCTCTCTCTCCTCTCTCTCTCTCCTCTCTCTCTCTCTCTCTCTCTCTCTCTCATCTCTCTCTCTCTCTCCTCTCTCTCATCTCTCTCCACTATGCATGTAGGGCCTGTTGTACTAACATCTGAAATACACAGTGCTAGAATGGTTTGCGGGTGATAAATTAAGAGTCAATGCAAAAAATGATGTCATGGGAGAGTCAAAAGCTCATCCGAAATCTCCAAAATGCCTTGGTTGACTGGAGATATGTCTGGATTTTCTATTTTGCTTATGTCATTCGAAAGTGTTAAAAGGTATCGGAAATTGGATACTGCCCAACCCTGGTATTCACTTAGTCTTGTTGGCCGTGTAAATAATATAACATCATTTGCATTTTATTGTACCAACAATATGATTTCCCCGCCATCATTATCTGGCAGACATCATGCTTCACAGAGAGCAAAACAACGAGCAACTGCAGCGAATAATGACTGTATTAGTGTGGCCAGCTTGTCGTCCCTTAACAAGTGATATTTCAGTATTAGCTTTGCTTCAATTCCAAACTGCGATTCCCTAACACAGCATATGGCAAATAAGCGAGATATCTTTTTTTTTTGTCGTTGCAGGGAATAGTCAAAGAACTGTACAGCACTTCCACGCATTATTTAAAAATACCGCAGAGTTACAAAGTCACACCGATAAAATATGCATTTAGCAATATTTAACAAGTATTTTTCGCAACAAATACAACACTGCAGTCACAGGCGTTAAACGACACCCCAAATAACAGTTCACTTCTATAGCTGCTATAAAATCAGCACCAAGACATTTTGAATGTGGTATCAACACTCTTTTTTAAATTTGTCTTAAAAAAACTTTTTTGTTTTAAATGTCTGGACCCCGAGGGCAATAATGCCTTCTGCAGTAGACAGTAATACATATATTACAGAATAATAACTAATGATCAAGCATGGAAGCCTGAAGTAAAGTGCTTATCTTTCCCCCCCAAACAAATACCAGCACACTTCTATCATAACTTCTCTACTACCGGTAATACAGGTCAAACTGAAGCACACTATTGCTGAATAAATCCAGTTATACCTTGTGTGCACTTTCAAGAATCAAGACAAAATCCCAATGTATTGTCCTCCAGGGGTTCTGTGTGTTTGCGGTCGATCTTTTGCTTTGTTTGATTAATCTGGCCCTTGAGGAGTAGAGGTGGGCAGGAGGTGAGTCAGGTCTCCTTAGAGATGAATGCAGCAAAACTGGCCTCTGCATCTCAATACAGTTTGGTGAAGGAAAAGGGAAAGCTTGCAGTTGGACCAAGGGCTAAACAGACTTATCTCCCGTTATCTCATTGATTTTATTTGTATTTATTTATTTTTCTCTGGCGCTCCCTAACTCATTTTTTTTTTTTGTGGAGTGCTGTGAACTGTGAGATCTTCTAGCTTAGAGCTTTTGAAAGCCCCATGGTTGCAGCCCAAACAAGGCCTTGAGGAATTCACCCAATGGTGTATTGTTATACCTATTCTTTTTTCTTATCAGTGTTACATATATCCACTTTATTACTACCCCCAATGTGTATCATTTAGTGGCACAATACTTTTTATTTTTAAAGTAGTCAAGGGATATACTCTGGTATGGATATATAAGTCTATGGGCGTTGCTCTCCCAACTCAACCTCTGATTGGATAGTTCTCATTAAGGGCAGAAGATTGCTGTTTGGTTAGCGTCTGGGTAATCATTTCAGGACAAGCTAATTAGAGGCAGAAAACATGGACTGGGTAAATGGATTAAGGAAGAGTTCTCTCAAAATGCATAATTATGCATTTGTCTCACTATATGTGTTGATTACTATATATTGTATGTGTCTTATTATAATTCCATGAGGATAGTTACTCCATGAAGATAAACAACACAAGTTGAGTGCAAATGTATAGTCTACTAGTGGCCAATTTAATTTGCATGTAGTCCCTGTTTACACTTTTAGCAGAGGGCATACATTAAGACTATACCCATTTCCCCATACATCACAACACCAGTGTATTCACCTGAGATTTAGAGTTGCCTGGTAACACCTACAGTTAACCCCTTGCGCTGACACAAAGCACACAGTAGGAGGAAAACATAGATTGTTCAAAAGGTGGTAATCCAATTGACAACACAATGCGCAAACATTACCAAACCACCTATGAGCGATCGTCCACAGTACCCAGTGATGCATCACATAATTTCTATCGCACCTCCAAGGTACGAGGGGGCCAAATCAGTCTGGCTTATTGGTATCGGAGGTTGTGAGCAATGATGCCTCGGAGGCTATGAGTGCAAAAAAATAAATAAAAAATCTCATAAGAAATGCAAACAAACATATCGACCGGCCTCTTAATTACCTTCGTTGTCTTTCAGGGTGAAGTTGGGATTGAGCGGGAGCTGGCTCTGCAAAGCAAAGGAGAAGCGCTGTCCGTTGGCAAAGTCGTCCTTATCCACCGCACTGACGGTCTGGATCACCTGTTGTAGTTTGAAGACAATGCCATGAGGTAAATCACTCTCCATAGGACCAACATCTGCAATGGGTGTTTTTTATGAGATTTTTTTGGCAATATCAAGCATTATTAGATAGTGCAGAGTTGAAATGGGGAGACAGAGAGAGAGAAAGAGAGAGAGGGGGGGATGACCTGCAGTAAAGGTCCACGGGTTGGATTTGAACCCGCAACCACTGCAACTAAGGCCGGGGCCAATATGGTACGCGCTCTATCCACTACACCACATGAGCGCCCCAAAATCTGCAATGTTTTAACACTGTTTAACGAGCCGCCGTGCCGTTTAGAATCAATTTCACTCTTTATTGTATGTGGAGGCGAGCAGTTGTTTTTAGTTGCCAGTTTGATGTTGTGGTCATAATTGGTGGGGCTCAGTTGTCCCCTCTGATCTAACCAGCCAACTGGCCTTGTTACATTTTTAGCCTCTGTGGATGTATGCCGACTGAAAGAGCGTGGCTGTGTGGTTGTTAGGATGTCAAAACATTTAGTGTTTGCCAGGAGGGACTGTTGTCTAACAATGACAGTGTAGCTCAGAGGGGCAACCTCACTGTGCCACTTTGTCATTGTGTTACACTAAAGGCGAGACACTGTTGTCGCAGGTGTTTTTAATTTAAAAAATCAAAAAAATACTTTACTTATGAATACTAGTATGAAAAAAGACATGTTATGGGAGCAAAACAGACAAAAATCTCAAAATTGAACAAACTGCTTGAAAAAACAATGTTTTGCCTGCAGCGCCTCGCCTTAATACAGTAGATACAAAGACACAGAGGGAATTGGATTTGAGAGTAAAACGACCTGATAGCCCATTGTCCACAAGAACAATTCTTATCCTAGATGAGGGTGTTAATGTGGTCTTGGTGCACTCTCGCAGGCCCCCTGTATTTATCTATGCCATATTCAAATGTACTTTGCTGTGTGCTTGTGTGGATGTCATGTTTGGACAGAGAAGAACTGGTGAGAGCTTTTTGGTTGACAGGAGGGTTCTCATTTCTCCTTGTCTTTAATGATTCCAAAGAGAAGTTGTGCAATGTGAAAAAAAAAAACAGCATAGTGCCACTTTATAACTCTTAAAAATCATGATAATTGGAGGTTTTGAAAGCCGCATGGAGGACACATTGCCACTTGGTTGCTTTCTGAGTGGGGACAAAATTGTCCTCCTTAATGTCATTTTTGGTTTGAAGCATAATGACGGTCTGACGCGAGGACTTTGCTCTTTTTCAATGTAATTTTTCTGCTTGGATTTCTGCAAATGTCTTGGAGCTATATGGGCTACCAATGGTTTTAAAATACCAGATAGAATATCTTTCAACACCAAGCCCTCAGAATAATACATGAGGAAAGCAATTGACGGTTTGAAATAAATCAAGCATGTGCAAGGTTTGCGGTTAGCACATACTCTAGGTGTTTTTTGCAATACCAACCTCTTCATTAAAACATCACCTTTCAATTCCAGTTTTTTCACTGGTAGACATATTTCATCACCCACTCCTGAACTTTGATTTCTGGCATTGAGAATGAAGTCAACACGTTTGAACTTTGTGAATCATTTCACATTGCCCTGCTAGAATTACAATTTTGCCAACACTACATATAAGCTCTGTATGTGAACACCCCAGGCCACTCAGCAAAATAAAAATAAGCTGTGTTAAAATTGTCATTCATCTTTTTAATACATTTTTGTGATAATTGTAAATAATGGATTGGTCCATTTTACTATTGCCATGTTTACTGTAGTTAAATACACCTGGAGCTCTGATTTAGTAAATACATTCAATCTTGATTGGAATTGGAAATTGGACAACTGCCTACCGATCAGAAAAAAGTTTCCATGCTGGAAAAATTAATATGCCAACAGATTGCCAATCATTAAGGAACCGCTCCAATCTTTCACATATGTTTTCATTGGAATGGTGCTGTGCAGTTCTTCCAAAACGAATCCCCTGGGCCGAGAACCTCCAGGCTATCAAGCATCCTAATTCAAATGTATTGCAAACTTTAATTCAAACTTTCTTTTCCACTTGATTGAAAACCTAATAAAAAATGTATTTAGTTGTGTGTGTTCCAACTCTCTACCCCAATCATCTTTTGCTGAACCGCCCTTTCAGCCATTTCCATGCGGCTGATTGCTCTGTATCTCCAAAACCTTCTTAATTCAAATGAATCAAAGGCTACTGAGAGTAAATTGGAATGGGCTTCGATTTAGAGCAGTCATGCTTTGCCGCGGAGATATTCATTTGGAATATAAGGATGATTAAGCAGGCCCTCACCGAATGCCTTTAGGGTTTCCTATAGGCTCTCGGTAAGCAACCAAAAACTGCTGACAAAAAAAAATAGTTCAGTGCAGAATGTATGGAGTGAGGGAGACGGCCGGGGGTAAATGCACAGCTATCAATTCTTTCTTTCTTTAGCTGTGTGTGTCGTTAACAAAAAAGTAGTATCATTTTTTATATGGAATATAATGTGAAGACAATCCATCATGGCAGTTCAAAAGAAAATAGAAAAATACATGTGAAATGAGGTAGTGGAAGACAAAAACAACACATTATACGGAATAAAAAAATAACTAAATAAATATAAGGGTGACAGACTGCTTCCAACCGTGGCGATTGATGACAGCTCTCAAATAAATAATTTGAATAAATATTAGTTGAAAAATGCTGTTATTGTAATACGTTTAAAAGACCCTGAGGCATGTCTGTGGTGAGGACATATTTGAATGTTTTGTGGAGAGAGAGAGAGAGAGAGGAAGACGAGAGAGAATACGAAGAGAGAGAGAGAGAGAGAGAGAGAGAGAGAGAGAGAGAGAGAGAGAGAGAGAGAGAGAGAGAGAGAGAGAGAGAGACATACGGAACATGCAAGAGCATATGAAGACACAGAGAGAGCCTGGGCATGGATTTTTCTAGGTGAAATGAATGGTAGACGCTCCCACCTGTCCCGGCCTTGAGCTCTCACACACAATGACTTCCTCGTCCGTAGCTATTTCTGGAGGATTGTCGTTCACATCCAACACCTGGACGGTAACTGGAACGTGACTCAGAAGGCTGGGGTTGTCTGGAGCAGGGAGAGAGGATAGAGAGAGGGAGGGAGAGGGAGAGAGAGAGGAGAGATAGAGGAGAGAGAGAGCATGGGGGAGAGAGGAGGGAGAGAGAGCGAGAGGAGGGGAGGGGAGAAAGGGTGAGGGAGAGGGTGAGGAGAGAGAGAGAGAGGGAGAGAGAAGATGAAAGTCAAGTAATTAAAAGTAAGGGAACTATTTATAGCGCAAAAGCAGAAGTGGTGTGCTAAAACACGTTATCTCATAAACGCTTAGAGGGATCTTCTTTAAACTTTGCACAAATGTCAACTCTAAATCAGAGCTTGGACGGGTTTGATTTTGGAGGACAGTGGTCTAAAGTTTAAGGTCACTGTAACCAAACGCTTTGAGGAATTGTTTTCATCAAAATTGAAACAAAGTCACACTTGGAGGTGAACTCTTACATTTTGGAGGGTAAAATCACTGGGGCCTTCACATTTTGTGAGCACCATTTTTTGAGAATGGATTGAGGGATTTTTTTGTCAAATTAAGCCCAACTACAACTTGAGCTGATTAGGAAGTTGGAATTAAAGGTCACTGCAACCTTAGCTATGTTAGGTCACAGTGACCTTGTAATATGTTGAAGCTTCATATGATGAGCTTGCCCATCTTTACAGCACTATCTACCACCACTGCACTCTCACCGTTTGACAATTGTATGCCTCACTTGGCTTATTACAACCAGGCGATGGTTCTAGTTTTTAAATGAGGACACACTGTGCTCCTTAAGTTAGACTGTGTAAGGTGTCAAAGACTGTTCCACTAAAGCATGGATGGACGCAATGTAACACAAGGCAATGTTGTCTATTAAAGCCCATCTGATGATCTTTGAGCATACATTTGTTGTCCCAGTTGGTGTGCTTGGTTATCATGCATTATTTGCCCATTTTTTTTTTACTGCATTAGCAACTCCTGAAGCATGTAAAGCATATGCCATATCCACTCTCATTGTAATATCAAGTAGCAGCCTTGACAAACAGCCGCCTATGCCATTGAAATGCAAGAGAACACGGGGTAGCTGCCAGGTGTGTGGGTATATTTCACACTGTGAGTGTGTGTAGCAGGACAGTGCTGGAAAAATAGCATACAAGCTCAGCAAAAATGGCCTTGTAAAGGAGAAAAGTAATGTAGTTGCAGCATTTCTTTTTTTGAATATGTGAAGGTTTTTATTTACTTTATGTTGTGCATACAGGTTTCCATGCGTGGTGTTTTTCAGCAGACATTGCACCTACTGTATTGTAATGCAGCTGTTTGTGCTTTAAGAGGTTTCTATACCAAGGTGATCTGGAAAATCAAGGCTTAAACTAAAGAATGCTTTACATCTCTTATTCGCTATTCTCTTGTTTTCCTGGTGGCCATTGACAATCTCGTTGAGCGGTTTAAAACGCTTTGTATTTACAACACTGAGTGTCCTTGCTTTGAGTGCTAGGAAATGTATCATTGTGTCTTTTGACGTGTCTTTGCATCTCGCTCTAGCCTTGAATACTAAGAGGGAAGAGGCGGAGAGATAAAGAAACATTAGCATGCAGCACCTCCGTCGGTTGGCGAGAGATTTGCCTAATTGTGATTACAAATTACCAAAGTTACCTGATAGCAATTCTCCAAGTTAGCGGGGCCTCATTGATTAAATTAATTTTCAATGTAGGAAAGGACATTAAATCAAATGAGACTAATTTGATTGTGTAGTTAATTAAAAGTAAAAATATACACGCGCTAACCACCTGAATACCTTCTAATCAATATGTAAATGATCTCCCTCGTCCTTGTTTTTCTACATATTTGAATGGTTGATTTTCACTGTTAACTTACTTTGCATTGGGACATGCACATACAGTTAGTGGTTGTGTGTGTATTTACTATCAATGCGCAATTAAAACATCTTGACAGCAGGTATAAGAAAGTCAACTGTGCAATGTATACTGCACCAACCTTGTAGCTAACTATTGACCAGGGATGGATTCTTAAAGCAATCTTCTTGATTAACCGTGATTACAAGTAAGAAACAGAGTAAAACAATGCAAAACAAATACTTTATCCTGTTTAAATATTAAACTGAAAACTCAAAATTGAACAAAACAATGACTTTTTCTAGGCAAGAACATAGGCAGAATATAAGCATGTATGTGCAGTGGGTTCATTGTGACCCCTTACATCACACTTAGCATATATAAAGTAGTGACATTGAACTAGTTGGCTAAACAGATGCAAGCAACATACATGTGTTGCATATTTAAATAATCCATACAACCTTTCTTTTGATTCATTCTTCTAAATATGCAAAATGCAAATAGTTAGGCTTACACTGATGATTTAGAGCACTGTTGCACTGCATGTGTTCGCATTAAAATGTACAGTACGCTGTTGAAGTGACTTTGATCAATGCGTTTATGTGAATATCTGAATAAAATATACCTACAGTACTGCCAAGATTTTTTCTGCTGATTTTATTCTATGGGTAAAGGCAGAGTGTGCAGTTCAGATGCATAAAGTATTTCTATTTTATGGAATCGTCCCTTCTGTTGTTATTGATATGGATTCCAATTTTACACGCTATGAATTTGAACCCGGAGCGCTCGCTGACATATGATCCCCTCAGGGTGTCTCGTTATCTCTAAAAAAAAAAACTATACACTAAACAAATCTATTACACCTTCCTTTGCACTTTCATTTCTTTTATTTGTACTCTTATGCTATTGTTATGCTGTGGGGGCAAATAACTAACCAATGACTCAAATTCAACCCTGATGACAATGTATAATGTCTCCCATTAGCCTAGGGGGGAGTGTGAAAAGAGAGAGCAATCTCTTTTTAAGTGGCTATATTCGGCAAACTTCACAACACTGTCATGTGTTTATTACAGTCTTTGAAGGTGTCAGACGTGGGATAAATACACCAAGTTTATTTAAATATGTATAACTCAAGAAGTTGAAGATAATGGTATTTAAAGTATGTATGTTTACCTCATAATCTGCACACATATCTACTGTATTAGTGACAATGAGAGAAAACTATGCATATCATTTCAAGATAAAACTGATGCAACTCTACAATCGCATTACATTTGCTCATTCATATAGTTTACCAGAAATTCTTCTTGGTCAATAAAAGATTAAAATTAAGCATGAATTTGTTTGACTTATGATATCTATTGGGAGTCCTGGGAGAGGGATCCCTACTCTGTACTCTCCCTGAGCTTTCTCAATTTTATTTGTATCCCGATACAGGGTTTTTACTGGGAGTTCTCAACCGAGCTAAGGGTCTAAGGGCAGAGGGTGTCATACTGTATGGAACGTGAAGCCCACTGAGGAAAATGTCTAATTGTGATATTGGGCTAAAAAAATTAAAACTGATTGATTTGATTTGTTTCTTCAATAGGAAGTAGGACCCATGTGAATATGGAAAGACATTGTACAACTCAAAGACAAATCTGCACGCATCATGAGTGCTCACGAGAGACACAAGATAACGCAGCAGGTGCATTGGATTTACTCGCCCACTTGTTAAAAAAGAAATCAAGTATGGAAATGAGGCTGGGTACCTACCAACCTCCGAGGCCATCACAGTGATGTTGTGCCAAGACATGTCCTCCCTGTCCAGATGCTTCGTAGTTCGGATAACTCCGCTGCTCTCGTCGATTCTGAAGTACCTCTCTCCCTCCTCTTTGCTGTCCAAGAAATACCTATTGGGAAAAAGAAAAATGACCATCTTGTATACCCACTCAAGTTGATGATTATTTTGATGGAAATAATGAAATATGAGGTACAAAACGCCATCACAATGGCAGAGGATAATCAGTAGAACACAGATCAGATTGTGGTGCCCAGTATGCATGTGTATTTTATTTGATTTACTGGTCAAAAGATGGAATGAATATGGTTTAAAAGTGACATTTAGGTAGTTTATGTAGTTTATACATTATCAATGTTTGCATTGAATCGATAACATTTTAATGTGGACCTTTTAACTGCTTATTAAGTAACTATATAACTGAATTTAGTCCAGTAACAGACATGACCGACCTGCAAATAAAAAAAATTAAAATTGTTCACATCACATTGGTGTCTCTCTTCTTGGCTATCTCACTAGAGACTTTATATTGCGATAACATCTCACTGAAAAAGAATGTTCTTTTTCCATCTTTATACAGATTAAACCAAACGATAAACATTCGTATCACGTCCGCTCAAAAGTTCTATATGATCAACATGGGATATAATAACTCTGCAAAGTCATACTTTTGATTCCCACTATGGCCATTCTACAATGTATTCAGCCCTAAGTCTCTTCAAAGTGCCCTGCAACATCAATAATCTGTATTGTGTGTGAAAAAAACACCTAAAATGGAGAATGCGAAAGGGCGAAAAACAAGGTATGTCTTGATTTAAGGCCCGACTTCCAGGGGCATTCCAGCAATATCATTTTACACTTTCATAACTCACAGGAGAGATATTAAACAAAACAAAACAACCATGCTCATAAAATACTGGCGTCCTGAATTTCACATATGGAACCAATATTGCTAACCAAGCATAACCAAGCATTGCTTTGTTTTTACCATCTAGGCTTGGTAAACACCGATGTCTTTTGGTCGTAGTTTGTCGTTTTTAAGCACAGCCCTGGTTAGTTTTAGAGCAACATAATACATAATACAACACACAGACTGAGTTATAACTGTGTTAAAGCCAGATTGAGTGCCCTTTTAATTCAAATATTGAAATGTCTTTTAACATTGTGTGGGCACTCAATGCGTTTTCAGCCATGGCCTTTTGTTCATCAATTCTATTCAATCTATAAATCATATTAAATTGATGTATACAGCACCTTTCAAACAAATCAGTTAGTTCAAAGTGCTTGATATTGATTGACACACAGAAAGGAAGAAAACAATTGATGTGACGACCAATGTACGCTAAGAAATACAATATGAAAAGTTAAAATGATAATACAATAAGAAACAGTCAATACAATAACTATAACACTCATGCCAATAATAAAATACTAAAAATACAATTTGACGTGAGAACGCAGCTTTAGACAACACGTGTGTTTACTTTAGTTTATGTCATATTTGGTAAGAAAAATCTATCAAACCAAGAGACACACATTTCCATAAATGATAAGAGATTTAGTCAAGCAAAACCAAGAATGAAGTGAAAGAGTGACATAGGATGTTCTTATGCTTCTGTGATTTCCATGGTCCGATCCAACCTCTGAAGAACATATATAGAATAATCCTCACTTGTTTTTTAATGGACTTTGGACTTAAAAGAATGCTCTAAAAAAAACGTATCTTAACTATTTAATAGTGTCAAAGGCAATGTTCTGCAGGTGGTGTTTATACTGTTGTAATGGCTTTCGTAGCACGGTTGCTATCAAACTAGAAGCTAATCGGTCTGAGCAATACAAAGCAGAAGACAGCTAAGCCGCTCTTGTATCTAATGTCTCCCTTAATTACCTATTTACGCCTTTAATCCAGAATTCATTATTACGAGTAATATAGCTTGAGTCAATATATTTTCAACTGACATAAGAGATGAAAATAAAAATAAAATAGTAAAGGGATATTAATGTCAGGATTTCATATAGCCTATTTGAAATAATTACTTTTTTCTGTAAAGCTTGGATTTGTTACAAGGGGTACCAGGCACCCTCATTAGAAACGTTGTCATGATCTATTAAAGGCTCAGGCTCATAGGAGCTTGAACGCCTTTCAGATGTTGAAGTAAAGAGTGGAGGTGCTAAGCATTTGTTTTTTTTCTCGCAGAAATTAAATCCAATGAGAAACGCTTCAATAATGTTAATTAATATGACCGCTCGTAAATCTTGTGCATTTGTTTCCCTGTTTGGCAGTTTATTATGTTTGTGGTGAAGCTCATTATACAACACAAAAACATAACTAGTATAGATGGATAAATAACTGAAAGGCAACTTTGCTTTTCTAAAAAAAACGAGCAGCATTTAAACGTTGGCTTGAAGGTAACATAGCGTTTTCAGATTTGGCAGAGCAGTGCTCAAATCGTGGGAAAATAGTTCTGCAAATATACACATGAGTAACTTGCATAGGGTGATCTTAGACTTTTACAAAATCTCAAAAGCACAACACACAGCCTTGCGCATCAAACAAGCTTATGACTAACATTCTGAATGGAAATATAACAAAAATACATTAATTTGTACATTTTGATTTGATTTGAATATTGTGTTATTGTGTCATGCATTAGCATGCCCAGCCCACAAGGGCTTACAAGACACCATTAAAAAACACAGACGGACCAAAAACCAAAAATAAAAAAATCACATACAGGAGCTTGTTTAAGGCCTAATCTGTACTATTGTGTCAGCCTCAGCAATACTTTAACTATAACTTTTTTTGAGATGATTGCTACTATTTTGCACTATCCTTTGGAGACCATGAATATTGTCTTTAAAGGTGAAATGCAGCTGTAAATAACCACTTGATGTAATAAGTAGAAATGTCTACAAAATGTTTCTAATATGTTGAAACCTTGCTATTTCAAAGACTTCACTGGCATGTTAATCCAATTCAAGCTTCTTTAGTTTATTTGAAAAAAAAAATATATATATTACATAATTTACACTTCAGAGAAAACAAGGATACATGTTGAGAATGTGGCTTATTTGAATCCACGAGGAGTATAGTAACCAGGTTCAAAAGGTGTATACAACTTTGATTGAGCATTATGATGATTATGGTAATATACATAGGAGCAAAGAGAAGCAATGAACTATCAAGACTGTGTTTTATGTGACCATTGGGGATGTGAATTTCACACCAACGTAAGTCACTTCAATAACATGTTTATTTCATCACACGCATGGGCAGACGTCTCATGATCAAAGCGCGCCCCAACACTGATCCCCGTTGCATTCTGACGCCAACACACACACGGTGATTGACATTATATTTATTTTGTCTGGGTTCAAGTGGATGTCATTGAAAGGCTTCCCACTGCCTTTTCCCTTTATGTGGCAAAGGCTGGGGCGGGAAAAATAAGGGGAGGGAATGAATGGTCTAAGAAAGAGGTATCCCACAAGGACCAGGCTCTTTCATATGTAGATTGCCGCCTTATTTACAACAACTTCTTTCGCAAAGCATTAGGATTTTGACATGAATCACATAATCACTTTTACCCCCTGTGTCTACCTCCTATTTCAAACTGTAGATCATACATCAACAACCGAAACAGAGCTCGCCTTCCAAACACATGTTATAGAAATAACTTTTAGTCAAAACCAGTGAAAATCTCCTCATGATCCGCTACCTATGTATGTATGTAAAGTTGGTGTTAATACATAACTTAGGCTCTGTAAACCGGTATGTAGACAAAGGGCATGTTAACAGAGGGGGGCCCACCGAAGCTAGCAACATGCCCATTTACCGAGCCAAGGCTGTGTATTAACATCCTCTTTCTTTTAGCGCACACACTGTACGGACAGGTAGCAGATCTTGAGGGTATATTCACTGATTTTGACTAAAAGTTATTTTGATATTAAGCATACTACAGTATAGATGACTGTGTAGTAGAGACATCACCTGGCTCCGCAGCCTCAACTAAGTTCTTATACAATATAGCAGCAACAGAAGATTGCTTCTTATTGATATATTAGCAATAGTTCCTCTCACCAAGAGTGTCATGTTTCCAGCTACTCGTCTTTTACGCGTTGGCTATGAAGGGAATTCAAATGAAAACAAGCAGTGCAGAGTGGCTTGGGTGTAATGTCATGAAACGAGGCACCTGTGTAGAGCCGACACCCAGGATAAGTCTGCAGCCTGAGGGTAAAAATCACCCTTTTTTTTAACAGTGGACAAGCACCTGTTTTAAAACGCATACAAATGCACTATGTAGTTGTACTGCCTCGGGTTACTTTTAAAAGCTTGCAGAAAAAAAGGCATCTGCGTTATGAAGACAAAATAAGAGAAAGGTTCACTATGCATATTGCTGACTTTAAGGGTGAAGTCAGCGATTCTGGGGAACGCTTGTTGGCAAAATCAATTGTTGGCTAAATCAGTGGATATCAGTACTGTGTGTGTGTGTGCACCGAAAAAGAACGCTGGTGTTAATACACAGCCTAGGCTATGTAAACAGCCCATTTACAGAGCCTAGGCTGTGTATTAACACCTCAAAGAGATATAGAGCAAAAGGTAAGTTTAATATCAGCATATTGCAGAACATCTTTTTGCCCTCAAGTTCAGACTCAGAGCCACCTGAAAAACTATCGCATATTTAAAAAAAAAATGCTTCCTGAATAATTCATATGCGCATGTTATCCGATATGTGTTCAACCAACCGCAGGTTAAGTCATAGCTTCAAATATAAGAAAGGTACAGCTATATGGGGCAGATAAATAACATGCAAATTGGAGTTTTAGTTAGACAAACATCTCTCGGAGGCAGAAACTAATCGTATTAGTTGATTTAAACCTCAATGGGCACAATCCAAAGCACCTCAGAGATATATCTCACTCGTAAAACTGAATGCCAAAAAGGAAGGCACTGATGAAAAGACGAATAAAAAACGTAAGGCAATCCCCGATAAGCTGTGACCTGTTTGGCAAAAGTGAATTCACTCATTTATCAATTGATTCATGCACAGGAAACGGTATGCTTTACCGGCTATGCTAATCCAACACACATTTTTAGAATTCCATCTGGCAAAAACTGTTATGGTTCTAAAAAAAATGTAAATGTTTTTTTGGCAACTAATTACGTTGACAAAGCTCCAGACTAACATTGGCTGCCAGTCACTCACACCTGAAAGAGCGCTGAGCCTCAAAATAACCCTCATAATATTAGCAAACAACACTCTTAACCTTTGCTTTTGTAGTGGGCTTGTCGGTTCAGTTTAAACCAAGATGCACACATATAATATGACAGAGAGTGCTCTACCACCTAGCATGTGTAATGAATTCTGCAGATTGTATTGTATTATGTGAATATCGTCGATGTCTGGCGGAAAACTTGTATCTGTATTTTTTTGACATTTTTCTTTCCTTATAACTCAGTGCTATTGGTCACACTTGACATCAGTGGGTGGGCTTTATAAAGTCTTAACCAATGAAAATTATTATATCAAGCTTTGAATTGGCAACGGTTAAAGTTAAATTTCTTTTTTTTCCTGAAAAATTATCAGTTAGTACATACAAGGTTTCCGCCCAACATTACTATACTTTTATCAGTTCCATCATTCTTACCTCACGGGACTGTTCCGACTGTCTGGATCTCGAGCGGTTACCGTGCCCACCTCGGTGCCTCCCGGCGCGTTCTCATACACGTCCATGATGTAGTGATCTATAGAGAAGACCGGGCCTTCGTCCACTCCCCCACTGTGATTTTCAAGGTGGCGGTGTCTTTAAAAGAACCCAGGTAGGAGAACCGTGGATCCACGTGTGTGTTCACCCCCTCGATGTGCAGGGTGTAGGTCTTCTTTCTCTCGTAGTTCAGAGGCTGTCGGGGAGAAAGGCAGCAGCACCGGAGGGAGATGTGATTAACACGCTCATAGCACACAGTAATTACACTGGGATGTATCAAGTGACAACGAGCTAAAGCTAACAGCTAAATATAGTGTCTGCTTCAAAGTCTACACCACGGCAAGGCCATTAACCTAATTGTTGTACTTTGCAGTAAGTGGAGTGTCAGTTAGACAAAGAGGAAGAGGCATAATTGGTATGTTTTTACAAATCAAGTTGATGTTTTTTTGCTATTTTTATTCAGTAGGATGCTGTTGTTACAAAAATAAAAGATAATAACATAATATATCAAAGTGAAAAAGACAGTTCGGTGCAAGTGTGTTGACAAATAAATACATTTGCTGTGCATGATTTATTTAGCTGCGTGAAGACAGAATATTCTTTAAACAGAATTATTTCATTTTAAATGCCACACTACTAAAGATGACACTGTTTGATTCTAGACCTACAGTATATTTGCGTGCGTGAATGCATTTCATACCTCATAAACCTTAACACAGCCTATTTGTTTTGAATTATTTCGAAAATGTGTGTACATCAGCTGGCATTACCCTCCTGTTCCACTTCTTCATTTATTGGAGCGTTGCTTCCCTTTAAAAAAGTGCATCACTCCCATTAACTGTTACCAGCCTCCGCAGATGGTAGAACGGTTTATGCATGAGTGCCATATAGTCAACAATGAGTGAACGTGGTTTTAACAGCACCACTTGCGGTCCAAAACCTCTCAAGTCTGTGGTCACTTGCTCATAAATACATTTACGATGAGTCTTTACAGGATCCCATTCCTGCCCTTGTTAACCGCGAGTTCTTACCTTTTTGAGGCTGAGAATTCCCTCTCTGGTGTCGCGGTCTGTTGCTATGGAGAAGGTGTTGGCCCCTCAGAGTTAATGATGCTGTACCTGATGTCTGCATTCACACCAAGGTCCTCGTCATTAGCTTTGATCTTCCCGACCGGTTTACCCACTTGAGCCGATTCGGGGACGTACAGCTGGTAATTTTCTGTATAAAAAAAAACATTGATTTGGTCCCATTAAAAGGTGGACTATGTAACTTTGGGTTTGTCAGAGAAGTGAATATTTTCTTAGGTATATTCTCACAACGAATAATCAAACGTTCAGAAATTGGATCCCTGAGAACACTGATTTGAAGTTAGTAAGCTACCAAAAGTTACTGTTTCACTGTTGTTTACAGTTGGTGCCAGGTTTCTCAAAATATATATTTTTTTATTAGATTTTTCGATTTATACTAGAATTACATGTAGAGTAAAAATGTCTTGTAAACTAACTGCAAGCTGGCAAATCCCATCCCTAGAAACTGCACAGTGCACCTTTAATAGGCGGGCATATTAAACAGAAACTGACCTGCCCTATATCATCGTTTGAATGTTTAAAACAAAAAAAAAAAAAGGGCTAAGCTAAGCAATTTGACTCGTCACCATTTGTTCCTGAGGGGAATGTCATTAAAAATACTCTGCAGTGATTCAGTTGACATTAAGCACTGAACCGTGGTTGATAGCACTGCAATGGAGCAGATCAAATTCCTGAGACAGGAGGATTATTCAGAAAACATGTTGATGGCTTTTGAAATAGTTTTTTTCTCAGTAGCACGGAATGAAAAACTTGCTGTGGGGCTTGAGCTTGATGAGGCCCTTTGTCATTACCTAAATCTATCTTTAAAATGGAGAATAATAGGCCTATTCAGACTGCAAACAAAGGGTTATGATCAGTGCTAATTTAGCTTATTTAACCGTTATGTCTGTCACAGAAGAATAGAGTATGATGCATCATAGTGAGGCATGCCGAATAGGTCTGTAAGGGGAAGCCTCAATAATTCTGGATTTGCTCTGTCTTTCTAAGAAGGCTAAATGCTTAATCAACACATGCATGAAAAAAAATCCTAATTAAAATAATTATGTCTCCGCAAACAAATGTTGATGTTTCCTCTTTTCATTTGAGCAGCTAAAATGAAATACACCATAAAAGATAATCTGTCTATGTTTTACAGGCAAACATATTAGGTTTTCTCTCCACTGTGAATAGTAAAATTTCAACTTCCACAAAGACAAAATACAGTACAGAACTCCTCATACATTTTCTTCCCGCTTTCCAGGTAATGTTAGTGCCCTCAGGCATTTGCAGTGGAGGTCTCCTGCTCAAGGCTGTAACTGCTGAATACATTCCAAGCTACAGTTTAGCCATTCAATATAATAGAAGCTAATGTTCTCAGGTTGACATTAATAACACATTACCATTACCCTTGGTTATTTGGCTTAATTACCCTCCTGGCTATTTAACTAGTAAAGAAGCCAAAAGCCAATCGTTTTCTCAGGGTGAAGAGTTTTCGTATAATGACTATGTCCAAGGAGACTGTTAGTGTCTTCAAGCTGAATATAATGGCCTTTTTTCGAACACAAATGGGTGTCGTTATCGTTTATTCTATTTTATTTGTATACAGTTTATATGGCTATATATATGCGCTACGAGGAACTTTCAGCTTGTGTTAATTCTAGCGGCCCCTTGGACAAAAGCAGTAGTGTTTTTTTATGATGCAAGCTGTTGTTCCTGGGTTCACTAGACAAAGGCTATTTAAAGCTAGTTATTTTCACTCATTGTCTCATTTTGTGTTAGATATAATTCATGATCAGAGAAAAACTGTTTCACAATAATTAAACATTTCTCGTAGCTACTTTACCTATATACCGTTGTTTTTTGGGCTACATTGTCATTGTGGGCTTTGTTGTGAACATACTTTGGGGAAACTTGGGCGGGTTGTCGTTGATGTCTGACAGCGTGATGTTGATGGTGGTGGAGCCAGACAGGCCTCCCACCTGGCCGGCCATGTCTTTGGCTTGGATCACCACGCTGTAGTGCTCCCTCGCTTCACGGTCCATGTTGGATAAGGCAGTCCGGATGATTCCTGCATGGGTAGAAAGACAAGGAAAAGTTTGAGCAACAACAAACAAGGTGTCTCATGGCAGCATATTTTTTGTGTCTGTAGAACAAAACACTGTTTACAGTTACGTGACACACAGCAGCAAACATTGTTATTTCAAGCACTGGTCAATTTTGAGATTTGGGGCTATTTTGCTTCCATTACATGTCTCCTTACATACTATAGAGTAGTGTCTGTTCCTGTCTGTATATTTCCCCTACGCAACCGTCTTTAACAGACATCTTAACATTAATATTATTAATACAAACATCTTCTACTAAAGCACCAACATCAACACGAGTTTCCATAATCCTTCTCAAACGTTGCACACTTATATGTTGTAAAAATGAAATAAGGATTTTAACTCTTTAGCCAACATCTAGATTTTTTGAGATATGTACTCATATTTAGTTACATATTGCCAGATGAATATTTATTCCACCATTTCAGATTGAATTGCTTTCCCCTATTCATCTGCAGTGTCACGCCTTAACGGCAACTAATATGGTAAAATACATAGCCCACCATAATACATAGATAACACTGTCATTGTCCTTAAAATCCCCCCTACACACTTCTTTATGGATTAATCATAAAACACTTTAGTTTAAAGACTTGCACCATACAAACTGTGCTTCTCTCATCTTTGATTCTGCTGCTCCCTCTCTCTTTTCAAGGTTAAGCTTTCCTCCCTTTTTCATTATATTCAAAGTGACTATGCAACCTTGGAACGCAACTTTCTAAAGGCGCCCACTCAATCACATTTATTATTGCTACGATAAAACAGCACACACAACCAAAGCTTGCTTGGTAATATATGAATGCACCACCGACCACTAAAGATAAAACTATACGCTGGTAAAATGCAACGCGGTAACAAACCAAGCAAAAACACATTACGGATTATTATTTTTCTCCCTGTGTGCACTGTGGTTGGTGATTTACAATGCAATAGCTGGATGCCTTGCACACATATTGCGGGTGTGAAAAAGTCTTACCATGTTTGTGTGTGTTTCCATATGTGTGTTGTTGTGTGTGTGTGTGTTGTCTGCGTGCATGTGTGTGTGTGTGAGTGTGTGTCTGTCAAGGGGTTAATTCCCCATCTCAGCTCCTGAAACCAAATCACCACATGGTGCCTGATTTAATATGTTCTACCAGTTGCATCAGTGTTTGTTGTAAATCTTTAGCTTTTCCCCGGAGCCAAGACCCTCTGGCAAAAGCATTGAACTAACGTTCTGGTGAACTTGTGAACCCTCGTTTCTTCAATAATACACAACGGTTGACCGGGATTGGATAGAGACCATGGGAGAGCTGACCATGGAGCTGAATGAAGGGAACTCCTGTTGTGAGTGAGAATCACAACAGGAGGCAACCTTTTGATACGATGGCTTTAGGGATTTAATCAAGGCATCGCTGACATCCCACTGAAACCTGGTGAAAATAGCTTATTTCCTGAATGGGTTTTTATTTGTACCAGTATAAGGTGATAACTACTAGAGTTGCACACTGCAAGGCAATGATTCAAAATCACCAGTCTAAACATGAGCAGTTTGTAGATGCTTCAAGATGAGCCATTTCTTGATATTTTTTTTTACAATAGAACTGGATCTTCCTGAGCAAGTGGCAAAACGTAAATAAAAAAAACAGGAAATGGAAAAAGCAAAAACCAATGCAGATTCATGTACTTGTGTTCAATGTATTGATTGTCATCAATATATTGAGTAACTTCTGCAATTCTGTTGTAGTAAAGGAATGGTTGCCTTGACACATTAAGCCTAACCCCTGCCTTGACCCGACCGCGATCGTATTGACATTTTTTATTGAGTCTGACACAACAATCACCATTTTCAAACTACCTTTAAAAAATAAGTATTCTAGTAACGCCACACACATTATGCTGGGGCTGTCACTGGTATATCTTTCTGTTGTCAGAAGACTCAGAGAGGCAGCTGTTTTCAGCAAAATAAATAAATATAGCTTTAAAGACTCACTGCACACCACCTGCCCCCTCACCATTGAAAGACAGACATATTCTGTGAGTGACTGGTCAACATGGTGGAGCGTTTAGCAGATACACAGATGGATATCTACTTCAGAAATAGCTGAAGACTAAAATCAGAACTAAACATATTAAGTTACTGTTGAACTTACATTGACCAGGTGGCTAGTAATATGCGTCTAAATGAATGACCATGTTGTGTTAATCTCAACACAAGAAATCCATCCATTAGTAGGCAAATGGCTTAAGACATAAGCCGTTCACATTTGAGCACATTTTGGTGTTATTGTCCGGATCATTCAAATTCCTTAAGTAGAGGGGAGAGGTTAAGTTGAGGTCATATGTTGCCACTGCATTTAAATCCCCCTTCATTGGTTCATTTAACTTTTTTGTGTAAAAACTGTATTGGGCAAAATCATCAAAATTGCATTTAGTATATCTACATTTCTTAAATGTACTTGGAAGTCTATTTTTAACAAAGCAATTACTCTGTTAGTACTCAAGTGTAATATTCAAAACCTTGGCAGCTTGCATATCACAGAAGTATATTTTTCGGAGTGAATTTATTCAGTTGTATGAATTCTGAAATTGTTACAAAAGAGGCAGTGCATGGCTGTGTCACACAATAGGTCATATATCTATCATACTCTCTTTCTTCCCTTTAACACTCTACAGACGGAAACTAATCCACTGATCCGCGGGCAGAATAATCATTAGAAGTGGGTCAAGGAGCAAGTCAGCCGACAGTATTAACATCCAGGGGATCTTAGGTTACACATCAGCTGTCACTCTCAGTTGTGACTGACATAGTGCCTGTGAACCTGGCTTCATCAGCAACCAATCAACACATCCGCAAGTTCTCTTATAAATAGCATGATAGACCAGGACAAAGGGGACAATATATATGGAATTTTGTATGAGCATGAGGAGTCAGGGTTATGTCATATGATTTTTGGATTCTCTCTATAAACTTACAAGGTGATGACATTTTTATGAAAGGGCTGTGAACAGGTTTCTGAATGTGAATACAATCTGACCTATTGATTTCACCCATTCATATTTCTCCATTGAGTGACGCTTCTAGTTTTCTGAACATATTTTTTTTTAAATATATTTAAAAAATACTCGAGACTGACCCTTATATAGCCTATATCTATGGATGGCCTGTTTATTTATATAATAGCCTGTTCACAGTTTATGTACTTATTTCCCACTGTATTTATTGATTTATTTTAATTTAATTCAAAGTTTTTGTCTCTAGCTCTGTCTGTTTATTTCAGCTCCTGTTTTAGTATGAAAAAAAAATCCTGTGTGTGTGTGTGTGTGTGTGTGTGTGTGTGTGTGTGTGTGTGTGTGTGTGTGTGTGTGTGTGTGTGTGTGTGTGTGTGTGTGCGTGCATGTGTGTTGTGTGTGTTGTGTGTGTGTTGTGTGTTGTGTGTGTGCTGTGGTGTGTGAGCAAGGGGGTGTATTGTATAAAGCACATTTTACATGTGCTCTATTGAAGAAAACAAATCAGTTGACAGGTTGAAAAATATTTTTTCAATGCAACATTTCAAAGTACACTGTGTCCTCCAATTATTTCCACAGGGCTGTACAGAAACCCTGTCGTTGGATGTTGTGAGATGAAGAGAAACTCGATTTTAACCACTCTTAAAATGTACTGTTGCGGTGGTTAAGTCTGTTTTATGTACAGACTCTGATAGTGTCTAGCACTCATACGATGTCATGTTGTGCCTATCAGTTCTGCTTGCAAAAGGGACAACCATTAAGTGGGGCAGCGAGCCAAACCCTAATGTGTTACAGGGCTTGATTCCAAAGGGTATCTGAGCAAAATGACTTTACTTTGACTGCCATGTTGATTCCTCTGTGCCACTCTCTGTAAAAAAAAAACATCTGCACTTTCTTTCTGTTCCCAACACTCTATTAATTTAGTCATTTAATTGTTCAATATTATAATTAGTTCTTGATTCAAAAGTAATAACTGGCGGTTGTAAATTGTAACTTTATTTTCTAGTGGAACGATAAGGTTAATTAAATGGGAGTGAGTTGGGTGAATTATACGTCGGTGCGTTCTGCCTTTTTAAATGCTAAGCAGACAGTGACAGACTGTGTTCTGTGAGGTGACGGCAGAGATTAACATCAGAGCTGGCTGCCCTCCCATTTGGAAATGCCAAAGCTGCAAATTAAATGCACATATAAATAACAACACACACACACGGCAATGTGTTATATATTAAGACTATTGGGATTCTCTGTGATCTCAAAGACTCCCAGATGTCAATATACAATCAAATGTTTGAATGAATATATGGGGATAACTCTATTCTTGGTGCAGGAAAATTCAAATAATCCCGATACATTTCTTTGATTGACCAAATGCAATATTTTGAATAGTGCACTTAAAAAAATTTGAACACATTGTTCTGCCTCTCAAGTTATGAAAGATGTTATCATTAAACTCTACATGAACAAGACCTTTAGCTAAGAATCAGAACAAAAGCACACTTTTTTTTCAAATGCCACATCTCAGCATGGCTCTGTAGATTTTTCCTATAAATCAAAGTGCTCGCAGCCACTTTCCTGTAATAATGCAGCCGGGCTCCGCTAACTATTGTAAGACCTTTGTCATTAACTGGAGTCTTAGCGTTACTTAACCTGGGGTTCTAAAGACGAACAGAGCTTGGCAAGTGGCCACACTTCCCATTAAAACAACACCAAGACGGACGGTCTGACCTTTCAAGTCTCTTATTACCCCCTTTTGCTCACCAAGGCGCATCGCTCCTATGCAATATTTCACTGCAGTGGGCTTTAGTTTGAAATGAGAACACACAAAGTACTGAGGGTATTGTTTTTTTTAGGGCTTTGGGAATTATATGTTGTCCACAGCAACTATAGGGCAATCTGCTGTCAATCATTTTTCATCGAACAAACAGATGAGACGCCCCTAGCCATTCAGACAGGACACAGAATGAATCGAGGAATGTGTGGAAACGTTTTCGAAGATCATGCAATGCACGAAAAAGAGGTATGATCATGAGTGGATCATCTAAGCGAGACATCAGGTGAATAGGGTACTTTAGTAAAATTATCATCATGAAACTTTCAGTTGTTATTAATCATAAGATTTTTTTTTGATGACATTTGTAGTAGATGTCAGGGCTTTAGAAGTGGTGATTATTGGTTCAGAGTATGAAAAAAAAACTCACCTTGAGATCAAGGCAGTTAAAGATGGTTATATAGGCTAAACAGACGCAGATATAGCAAGTTTTCTTCAAATAAACACAAATGTACATGTTGGACTTTTTTTAATTTATACTCGTATAAAATAATAAATGTTATGGAATCGAAATAAACCAAACATCTCAAAACTAACCAGTGCTTGAAAAAAAAAACAGATGATTTTGCTGTGTTTCTCCTTAAATGAAATTCCTTAACAACACAGAGAAGACCCCGAGGGTATTCTTTGCAAAGTCCAAGTTTACCCGAGTGTCAGCTACCTTGACATGTGGAATCACACCCCCTTGAACTCTCAATCCTGACCAACTCTGAGCCGCAATACCTCGGCTGATGGTCTCGGGCTAAATCTCCGCGGAGCTCGTCAGTTAATTTAGAAAAATAATTGAGAGAGAGCTGATCCCCTGAACCCAGCACCCATCTGACGCAGTGGAGGTGGTTAGCCTTTTCCTCAACCTCCCCAGTCTATTAAGAAGTTGATACCATCGCACTATCCACCTCTTTGTCTGGCTGGAGAACTTCTAAAGGAGGACAATCTCCTGGGTGAACAAAAAGGATTATAGGAGATTACTAAAGCCCTCTTCAATCTACAGCTTCAGGAATCTTGCCTTTTTTTTCTTTTAGGCCCATCCAATACAATGTTTTCCCCGCGTGTCTGCACTCCTTACAGCATTTTCTAGAGGAAAAGAAAGGTCGATAACAGCCAAGAAAAGCTGCTTTCAAAATCATATAAATCATAACAGTAGACTTCTTCTTCTTGCTTCACTAAGATTAAGTATGTTCATATGTCAGTCAAATCCTAGATCTAATTGAGGATAAGTTATGGGACCGCTCAAGACTATTATTAACTGATTGACAATGTTACAGCTTCTTCCGTTATCTAAGCAGAGTTAAAATACATAATCCACACAACCGGGAAAAACATCTCGAACTGTGTCAGCTCCTTCAATAAACTCCCAAATCCCAAATCAGCAGAGAAATTAGCCTATTTAGGATGCAAGAGGGACTTAGGGCTTCTGCAGAGTGGTGTGTCTTCGCCTGTGTCTTTGCTTGTGTGTGTTTGTGTGTCTTTTCTTGTGTGTGTGTGTGTGTGTGTGTGTGTGTGTGTGTGTGTGTGTGAGAGAGAGAGAGAGTGAGTACAAATGTGGGGAGGCATTCTACTATAAGTCTCAAGAGGAACAACCTTGATGTCTTTGCGGGTTAAGTGACAGATGCATGGTAGTGATGGCGAAGACAGTTACGACCCGACTATAAAAGGATAAATGCAGCCACCATCTAGGATGTACACTTGCCCGACGAAGATATAGAAGGCTCTTATTAAAACTGCTGGACTTGGCAGTTTTTTTGAGATTTGCAAACCGTGTAATAACTGAAGCCTTTTTGCAGTGGAAATTTTAACATGGTTATAGCATGTCACTTAGCAAATATAACCTGTATGGTGATGATGTTGCAAGAAGGGATGTAAATCGCTGGTTTTGGTCAAGATACAATATAAAGATCGATTCATTGGACAACGATACCATCACAATACGACTTTGATTCAATTAGGGGCCCATATGAGTCCATATCATATGGTCATTTAACGTGACCTGTTACATTTATATCAAAAAAACAACTAAAATATGATTCAACCATTTTGTTTCTGAGCTCTTCATATATTTGAATGAAAAACAATCCATTATTTTAGTGGACATTTAGTGTCACACAAAGGCGTAGCGAGAGAATGTTAAAATAAAAGTGTATATTCAAGACAAGATATTGATTGCTGTTTGGGTCTTGCACTGATACGTGTCGATGTTTTCTAAATAACTCGTTATATATCGATCTGTCTCGATGTATCCTTACACCCTAGTCGCAAGCCAATATTGCATGAGACAAAGTGTTGGAGCTTTCATAGACTAGACCTGTCAACTGTACATCCAGGCACCATTTCTAACTTTTATCCTTAGAGATTTACAGGCATTGATCAGATAGCAGGTTCTAGTTTGTCCGTCTAATACTTGCTGTCCTTGTGTGTCTGCTCTTGTTATTGACCAAATATCCCCCAGACAAGTCACAGCATAAGAAGCAGGCAGGGAGCACTGGGTTTTTTTTCTTCTATAAAGGGACACCTTGGAAGGATTGAAAGCTGCTGTTGGAAAATATATTTGACTGTGGCACACCTCTGTCACGTGCCGGCTTCATTGTAAAGTGTAACATATGTTTAAAAAAAATCGAAAGGATGAATAGATTTGCATTTTGAGAAATACACAAATACTCCCTTTTGTGCAAAGACAGCAAAGACTGTCGATACACCTCATATCTAGCAGGGTAGATTTGCTTGGTATTAATGGGTAAAAAAACGGCTATAGTAGATTTCTGAGGATCCGAGGAACTTAATATGCCTAGCAGCACCTCTGGAGTTTGGTAAAGTGTGTTAATTAACACATTTGATCTTGTTTGTTTAATAATTGCAAACAAAATCGACTCCAGGAATTCCCCCGGCCACAAGATTCCAGCACATACTCCCCAACCACAAACTGTTGTCTTCACACTTTGTATGGATTAAGCAAACAAGATACAACGTGTTAGATAGTGAGCTTGTATAAGGGCTGATAGGAGATATGTTTGTCCTATGGATATAAGTCAAGTAAGCATTTTCATGTCTTTATGGCAGCCTAAGCTTCACATGCAACCAAAAACAAGCATGTTCAAATTATTCGTAAAGGTACAGTGTTTAATATTGGAATATTATTAAGTGGCATCTAGTTGTGAGATTCCAGATTACACCCTTACTTGCTAACCCCTCCCGTTCAAATAATGACAGAAGCTACGGTGGCCTTCAAGGACAAGAAGCTAGTTACTGAAGATGGCATCATCTACCACTGCCTCAAGTCTGTCCACAATATAAAGTGATGAGGTGAAGATGTATCGAGGTATGTTTTTCTATGGTACTCATTATTCGTCTGCTGCAATAAATTTGAAATATTTTTTATCGTGATGAATATGAATGAATATGATTAGCTTTCTAAACTGCTGCCTACACATGCAGTAGCCCCCTGTTGCAAGATAAGTAACAATAAGATAGCGTTTATTGTACAGTCACTATTAAACACCATTGGGAGTGCCAACTGAAGGTGCATTAGACATAGAAAAACAAGTCAAGTTAACAAAAAAAAGTGGTAAAAACGCAGACGTTAAGAAGAACACACAACAAGCACAGGTACCAAATACATTACAAAAAATAAACGTTCAAAGCAGTGGTTATATATGAGTGCAGCAGGCGATGGCTTTGAATTAAGAGTATGCAACGTTTCACCCCAGCAAAACAGTGCACTGGGTGATTTCCACTGATTAGTGCCTTCCACTCTTTTTGATTGTGTGATAATCATTGGCATTAGTAGCCGTGGTGTGCAATTGGTTGGACATTCCTGCAGAGTCTCTGTGCTTTACCTAACCACACAATTGTTAATCTAGACTAGAAATACCTCTCAATTGCCTTTGCACTATGATTTAAATAATGCTGGGGCACCATATCATTTTGAACTTGCACAAATGCGCACACATTCAAGATGCTTGAAGAAAGAAAGCCAGAAATACCGTGTGACATTTGACTATGTACGTACGTCTTTACTAAGTGGCACAATCAATTGTGACATTTCTAAGAAATTGACTTGAACGATTCAAACAGTTTAACAATTACTTTGACACTTCTATTCCTAACATCGGTGAAAGCAGGCTGCTGTAAGGTTGGTCTTAAAGTAATGGCATAGCAGCTCCAATTTAGATGTGGCCATTTCCTTTACGTGGCCATTGTTTATTTGACTGACTTTTCAATATTACTTTTTTCATTTGATACATCTACTTGATCAGCCAGGCTCCCCATTGGTGAACTGGAATGGTTTTGAATTAAATGTAATGCATAATCTCTACTGACAGAACGGGTTCATTACACCTCATATCGCTAGGATGAGCAACCATCGTATTAGCCAAATCAAATGTCAATCACACATGATGTGTACAGACAACTCACTCAGGCGATTTAATGTACAACGTTGGAGGCATCATTCATGGGAAACATTTTTTAAGAACATACTAAATATATCTGTATGTCAAATATTTTAATGCGGTGCAAGGCTGGCACATTTTTTTTTTTTTAACTTCTTTCCACAATTTCTTCCCCTCAGGCATTCCATCATTATCACTTGTATCAGTTATATTTTAGTCTTTACTTTAAGTCTGTGTCATGCTCATTTATTTCTCCAGCGAAGTAAATCTAATCCTGAATTCCAATCTTTCCCTGTTTTGGCCTATGCTGTATGACACCATCTCGTAGATTCATCAATTACAATTTAACACCACGGTTGAATTTAGTTTCCAGTTGAGACGAGAAGCTTCCAAAAATGCTGCTCTCAGACTGAATTAAGAAGTGAGAACTCAATGTGGTATTGAGCTTGTTACATGTCTTACTGGTTGATTTTTACATCCAAGAAGACTCAAAAAATATATTGGTGGTTCAGTGTCTGGTGTGAGCAACTTGTACTATATCTATATAGAGTTTCAATTCAGTCCCAACCTGAAAGGCATGTGCTTGTGTGTGTGTGTCTCTTTAAGTTTAGGCGTGGTAGACATTCAAAGTAAGTGGACTGGAAATAATATATATATAGTGGTTATGTTTGAAGACAATGTACTTTGTATGACAGGTGATAATGGCACTGGGTATCTTTATATATTGATTTGTCCTACTTTTAAAAACTAGATAGAATCAGGTTAATTAAAAGATACTACAGAATAAAACCTAGCGCCATCACATTTAGAAAAAAGTGTTCAATAGAAGAAAATGTCAGAGATGACCGATATTGGAGAAGCTTGTTAAAAAAAATAATGGCTTCATTAAAGTAGTACCGCTAAGCTTATTCTCTACTGTATTTCATCAATATTCCTCTAGAGGGGGGTCAGTGCAGAATAGTGGAAGTCAAAGGGAACTTTAGGGTTTTTAAGATAGTCAGATAGTGTTGAGAGGTAGCAAGAAGAATTCTCATTCCAAATTCAAAAGTGAGATTGTGCATGGAGGGAAATAACTTTTTTAAGAGTCACTTAACCTATTTTGCTGATAAATGTCAGTTCACTCGTCAAGATGAGCACCACTCAACCTGCGAGAATGGTTACATAAGGATTTCTATGGCTCTGAATAAAGCTTTCCAAAGCCTGACATCTCATTGGGGTTATTTTGGATCTCATATGTATTCAAAACTAAGCCTTCAATATTTATTAAATTTTTTATTTAACCTTTATTTGACCTCGAGAGACCAATTGAGAGGGGACCCTCATTTGCAATGATGTCGAGTCAAACGAATGCAAAGCAAAAACAACAATACATACACAATATACAATCCAAATACATCAAATACACACCAATTGATGAAGAGAAAATAATCTATACATAGCCTATATGATTTTCACTTGTGGACTATGTACGCATATAGACACAATGGAGAGTATGGAAACATAGGATCCACAGTTTTTGTAGCTCAATTATTTCTAGCCACTACAAGTACCACTTTAATTTTACCTTTAAGAGTAACTGCATTTTGGAAAATGATGTGACCAGTGAGGAACATTGTGATAATAACAACTTACAAAAAGCAACCCAGCCACGGAAATGTTCAGACCAAAAATTCATTAAATGTCTTAACGACACACAACAGTGCTTTTTAAGTTACATAAGGGACATTGATGTAGACTGTTTTTTAACAGCTGCGAGGTATCAGACATACTTAGAGGGATTCTATTTGGGTGGAAAGCCTTCAGGAGAATGTCACACAAGTTTTATGTTTGCTTTACCAAGGCAGCCTGTTACATAAGCCCCTTTGTCCCATTGCTAAGCTTAAAAAGTGTTATATGCCGTGGTCGGAAAAAAAACCAAAACACCTTACACAATCTCCAGACACTGTCGGACAGGCCTGTCATTTTGGGCGATGGGTGGGTTTTTTGAGATGTTTAAGCCACTGAACCATACGGGAGAACACACACAGGTGAAACTGTTCCCTTTTGCTGCTGGCTGAGGATTTGGGTCAAGTCTGAGTCTCCTTTGGCACCATATGTGCAGACCAAATACGGTCATTACACTCTGTCCGCAAATGGCCTTAACGTGTGCCTCTTGGGCCTTGCAAAAATATGCCAGACCGGGCTGCCAGACCAAGGTCAAATGGGGAAAGGTGAATTTGTCCATATGTGTGTGTTCTCTTAAAGCTATAGTGCGTAACTTCTGCGAAATTTCGGAGTAATTACGACAACACTGTCGGTGCATCTACATGCGGTAAGCCTTCAGTGATCGCACATGGATTGTACACCTGCTGCTCCATGTCCACGTTTTTTTACTTAGCAGTAGAATCAACAACTGAAACATTTTCTTGAGCTCTTCTTGGGACACCTAAATTGGTGTCGGGGGGCGGCACAATGCTGCAGCGCTGAGAAATACAGAGAGAGTTTTGTGGAGCTGATAGGCTTAATCAACTTTGTGTCAACTAGTTTGGTGAATGTAACCAACATTCATTTACATGAAAAAAAAGATATGCACTGTAGCTTTAATCCTAGTGACACTATAATCATGTTGCATAGTGGGACCCAGGTGCATGTAAGGAGGTGTAAGCAAGCTAATTCACTGTGAGACATATGCACTAGAGGCTTCAGCTCCCCAGTGTGTGGCTCGGATGGCAGCATGCCAACACAACTGCTTTAAAACCCGGGCACTGCATATTAAGGATCACATGCAAAGTACAACTCCCTCCATATGTGCATATTTTTACACTGACCGCTGGAGTTCCTTGTGCTAATTTGAGGTAGGAGTGTATTTTGCCTGTGGCGAAAACAACACAGCAGACGTGAATAAATGTATATGTGTGGGTGGAATAGCGCTGTGCAGAGAGAGGGTGCAGCAGCTGGCTATAAGCCTTCGATCACGTCCCTGTACTCCCTTGCACGCCCCACACTGAATTACAATGCAGACAACATGCCGAGTCAGCTCATGCAAAACAAGCCATTTGGATGTGTCCAGATGCCTTACCCAGCATATGGGGAAAAAGAAAAGATAATCCCCTACAGAATAATCATCTTTAAAGTCAAAATATGATCTGAAACACGGCTAGAATTCAACCACAATAATATATATATATTTGATAGATCAAAGTGTATGGGGTTCTATGGGGAAAACACCAGTTGTCGTTCACATATTGGCATTGCATTCCGCCATCGGCACGTCGCTGTGAAACTGCTCCATCAATCCCAGCTGTCTTCTCCCCTCGAGGTATACAGTCAAAATATTCAGCAATGCATTTGTGTTGCTCATTCGGCGAATAAAGCCGTGTCTTACATTGGCGATATAAGTCTCAAAGGGGGGGGGGGGGGTCTCTACGGTTGTTCCAGACGGCAATGAATCAATTCAAAACAAGTGGATTGCCGTTTACCGACAGTAGCGGAGGCAAGGAGGCTAAAAACGTCCGACACACACTTGCACGCACATGCTCTTTTTGTTAGACAAAAGCGAGAGGCAAAACACAGCAACAGCAACGGCATATTGAAGTTACATATCTTGCACTTTACAAGCTTTATTAACATTTAATAGATTTCAGCAGGACAGCCTCTCAGACAAAAAGCACTGTCTGCTGAGGCTTTTTACCTTATGTTCCAAAGGTAGACAACAATGGCTCTCTAAGGGGCATCCCTGCAAATGTCTCCTTTGACCCTTTGAGGAGTTAGTTATGGCCCACAAAGATTGGGTTGTGTGCTAGACAATATAGCAGCGGTATGAATAGTCCATAACTCTCATATGGCTCTGTGGCCCTTTTTAAGCATTTTACGATGTTGGGACGAGCAGCAATAACAGAACAGGATGTTCACTGCTAGAAACATACGGTGCACAGATTTCACAGCCTGATACTCACTTTAGGAGATCAACTAAAGAGATTATAACAAAAATGATGACTCCCGTTTAATGTTATGGTCGTCATGCTCGAAAGAGCTTGGGCGCTTGTTTCAGTTTTTAGGCATTTTTTACTGAAGCATGCAGTCATACCGCACCTGTTTTGGGGTCGACGGAGAAATATGGCTGTCCTTGTAGAATACTGTAGACTATTCTGGCACTGTTTCCGTAGGTGGGGTCGTCAGCGTCACTCGCCGTGACTTGCAGCACAGACGTACCTAGAAATGAACACAGAAAAACAAAATGATTCCCTATTATTATTGTCTCTTTAAATGGTTTCAAATTTAAATGCCAGTATGCAGCCTAGATGTGATTTAATAATGTGTTGGCCATAAATCTGCAGCAAGCAGTAAGTTACCGGTGCCCTTCGATCCAAGGAGCATTACTGTGCACAAAAATCTAACGACAGTTTATGATGGCAAGGTTAGCAGCGGGGACATAGCCTACTTAAAGTCTGGACAAATCTTCCATAAGAAACGGAAAGGTTGTAACTTTAAGCACAAATAAGAGGTAAGCTTACTCACACATGAACATGTTGATAAAGAGTCTTATAGCAAATGCAATGTTGCATAAGCCAAATGCAACCTAACACTTATTTTAGGAATAATGTAAAAATACATTGTATATGGGCAGTCCTATAGCTACCTTCCGTATAGCTAACAGGTTTATACGTACACAAAACAAGTCAGGAAAAATGATCAGTACGCCTACATGAATTAGCTGTCTCTATGATGTAATACAGGTTAAACATAGCAATACATTCACTTTTTCAAAGCCACTGCACAAAAGTTGACCTCCATGTGTGTGAGTCATACCACATGGAAGTTGCTTTCCCAGACATCTTTCAGCTGTAAACCTAATATCCTATGTTCATATAGTACAGCACTGGTCCATAGTTTTAAGCATTTTGAAATTGCATTACAATGCAAAAACATGACAAAAGCAAAGACAAATGATTTGAAAACATGAGGGATGGCTCACAATTGACTATGTTATTTAAAAGTCCTGTGTAAAAGCCTTTGTGGTTTAATTTAACACTTGAAGAGTTGCTCACACAGCATTACAGGCTTCATTAACCCATTCTAATTGCACGATGAGTGCATGGTAATTGCATTACAGGCTTATAGAATGCGTTAGTTTGTGCGAATCATCAGTACGATTGTGTTAGGCGACATGTGAGCTATATGTTACATCCCAGGGTCTGTACATCTTACAGACACTTGAGATGTATTCCTCTGGGAGGTTAACTAAATTAAACTAAGTGAAACTCACTCTCTGTGTCACACCAGATATGACTTATTTATTTATTATATTTCCTTGGAAACCAGAAGGATCACAGTAAAATGCCACCCCTGATAAACCATGTACTCCACAGTATACGCGTATTTGGCCACTCTAAATCTAAGCCTATACCTTTGCAGATACAATTGCACAGGGAATTATTTGGACTTAATCAATTCTGGGATTGCTTTGGAAACCAAGCCAGCTCCAAATCATCCGTCTAGGAAAAAGTGATTAGTGAGCTCATAATCTCATTAATAAACCTTGAATTGTTCTATGTCAATGGCTGAAGTAAAGACAATTATCATTGGTGACCTTGGTTTGACGAATAGCTCAGTAAAGTGTGTCAATTAACTTGACAACACAATGCTATTTATTTCAAACTGTGGAACGAGCTGTCATAATATCACATATTATGGCTTACAATGGAGTCATTCTGCTCTCCTAAACGACTGTACAAGTCGCCCGCAATAGCTCACAATGCACTTCAACTCGAGGGTTTGAGTACTATACATTTGAAACCATTAGGCTGATGAGTGCATTACAAGGTCTGATTCTACTCAATAGCAAGCGGAAACTCAAGAGTCAGTATGCACAGGTGTTAAGGTAGGTGGTACCCTTATAATGAAACACAATGACTATTTTGAATTGAAAATCAAGTCATCAAGGCTATATTATACTGATTTGAAGGGAAGGAAGCACCCTATATAAGGAGTAAGAATAGTTGGATAAATACAGTATAGAGTATATATACCACCATGCATTTTGCCTGGTTATTTCAATGAGAGTATGTTCTTTGATAACCACTATCACAGAGCAGACATGAGTATAATGATTGCATACAAACATCCAGTGGCCCCTTCATCACAGCAGGTACATGCCTTTGTCAGGAAAAGTATAATTCAACAATACGTTTTTCACTGAGGTTAAGTTAAAAGTGGCGTTCTACTGGACTACATTATATTGAGAGGAGGTAATTGTCAGTCCTCCCCATTTACATATATACAATGTGGGGGTAGAGCTACTTTTCAAGAAATTGCAGACCAAAGTAACACCCCCTTCCACTAGCTACTACCTAACACATGCAATTATAGGTCACATACAAGTAATGCAGTCTAATGGAATTCCATACAACTGTTCTTCCATTAAATGGCTACTATGTTTGGGAAACTTTCTAGAGTACAGGCAGTCCATGAAAGCTCTTAATAATGCTATAACTTTGCAGCAGGAACAGCGTGTAACCACGCTAGAAAATGTCTATTGAATTATGTTGCAGAATAAACATTATGAAATCTGTACTTGGGTTCAACATGTACAGATCATCCTTTTTCATTATGTTATACAGCGCTGCATTTTTACGTTCCATTCCATCACAGCCTTTAGGTTTCTATTCATCTCTCTCTCTCTCTGCTGACCTCAATACTCCCACTAAAGATCAAGGATGCACTCTGATACCGAAATTACAACCCCCATCAAAACGACCCATCATCCTGCCTTAAGTCTGAGTCCAGGGGTGATTTTGCTTTTTACTTCATCCCCCTCTTTCATTTGGTTGTGAAATTTCCAAAAAGTAAATCTATTTCTTAAAGTGTTCTGTATCGAAACAGCAATTATTTAGCAAGAAGTTGCTTGATACTTAATGGGGTTGAAATAAGATGTCATCTTAATGGGATACAAGTTGTCAAAACAGCGTCAAGTGTGGGTTTTTTTCTTTCAGAGAGGTACTGCCATCAAATATAAAAAAAGTGATTTGAAATTTGAAAGCAAAACAAAATGTGCAAGTTCCATTCGAAAAAGAAACAAACATGGGGTTGTATGGGAGAGTAACACCAAATTGATCTGTGCTCCGGTGATGGATAGCAGCATTCACTGGAAATAAGGCAAAAAGCCGTGGTGAAAATAAATCAAAAGTAGTGTGTTCAATTCTCTGTGTACAACTACCACATCTCTATTTCATTTTCTGTTTGTTTATAAAGGGTCGGACACTTACCCATGTGTGCAATAATGCTCAATTTCCCGTCCATTTGGTCCAATAAAACCCATTTAATTATAACTATACTTATAAACAAGCCACAACGCCTGCCTCTAGGTCCTGAAACGACTATCAAACAAAGATTTTCCCAGAACTGCAAAGGGTTTGACAGGAAAAGCAGAGCTACTAAAACATCCAGAATGTCCATTTAGAGACATCTCAACTGTGACTTATACAATAATAGGAAATTGATACTCTCTTTCATTTAGCACTCTAAAAAAAAATACCATTGTGCCAATCGAATGGGGAGGTATGAAAGGGTAGTGTTGGACTATACCTGGCACATGCCCAGCTACTCAATTTAGCTGGCGGTAAAAAAAAAAAAAAGAAAGAAGCAACATCACAACCAATTAGCTGCCTCATTTTCCTGCACTTTGGGAGCGGCAGTATTGACGAATGCTGTGGGGATTAGTGATGTGAAGTGGGAGGACAGTTGATTGTTGCAGCCGATTTGACGCTACAGACGCCCAAGCCGGAATGAGTGGAATTACTTGTAATGGACATCAGAAAAAGAATGGTGGGTGGGGAAAAAAGGCTAATTATTTTCCCCTTCACAGTCCTTGATTTCCTCCCTCGGGTCGTCAATGGCAATTGATTATTTTTTGTGCGAAGACGATGAAGCTTGCAGTGAACATTGACACTTTAAAGGAGGAGTCAGTGATTCTGGAGAATGCCGAATGCCTGTTGAATATCTTGTCACGAACCACTAAAAAAAATCTGGTTATACAGTTAGAAACAGCAGCCTCTTTGTATACAATTGCCATAGGCTGTGCATATTGTCTTTTACGGACCAGTTTGCTGATCATGAGGAGATATTCACTGATTTTTGACAAAAAAGGAATCTTGACAACACGCATTCTCCAGAATCGCTGACTCTACCTTCCAAGATGAGTAATCATAGTTACAACTTCAACAAAGGATGCCAATACACAAGTTTATACGGAACAAGTATTTTACCATATTATGCAAATATTATGGGTCCATAGGATTTAATACGCCCATCTTTGTCAGCCAGTAGACACAGCAACTTTTATGTTTTCTAATTAAATTCAATAAAAAAAATTACATATCCAGTACCTGCCAATGCATATGATTCCATAAGAAAGGCAGTGCAGCACTTTTAGAAGAGATTAAGACACATATACTTGACATCCAACTCAGAAACACATATACCAACTGGCAAAGTTGTTTGCATGTCACGCATGTCTGCTCATAGATATTCATGAATACATTCAGGGTAATATTGACTGTTTATCAAGAGGGTGCCTTCAGGTCTGTTGGGGTTTGCATATTTAATTGGCTTTGCAAAATCTCCATCTCCATCCATTTGCAGCAAAAAAAACTAATGAAGCTGTACTTGTTCCTATTCGATAAATGTTCTAATATGTACTTCTACTGTTCCCCAGCAACCAAGAGGATTATTTTAGACAACCAGACAGACATACAGTAAATGTTACATTGTAGATAAACTGTCAGCTAACCCCGATTCACTATTTTTACAGAATATGTGAGGCAAAGTTGCTCTGACAGCAGCTTGGGCCACCATTTAAACAACCTACATATGTTTTGAAGGAGCGCGTGTGAAGTATTGTGAGCAGCACCAACGCTCTTGAGCTATTGTTGTGCTATGAGGCAGTATCCGCCGGACTGAGAGAAAAAGAAGTGTGGCTTTTGTTCAAACCGAGCTAAAAACAGAACGGTACACAATAAAGAAATAAAAAATAGATGTTAGCACACAGAGAAGTAGCTGTCTCAGAGGAGGTGCACAGAGGCTTTTCTCTGCCTCTGTGATGTGGAGGACTGTGCAGTCTGGATGGCGGGCACTGCTGCTGCTGCTGCCGAGGCATTATTGAGTGCTTTATAAAAACCTTCCCACCCGGGAAACCATCACAGCAAACAGAAAGAAAAAAAAACAAAGATGAAAAAGAAAAGGACTCGGCTGGCTTAGCGATGATCAAACATTGTAGAGAACATTATCCGCTAGAGGACAACCCAGAACGCTGCACCGGGTAATGACACGTTTGATCGCGGATCTTCATACTAATACCTACTTCTTCTTTTTTTTAAAGCACTTCGGAGCAGTACTTGGTCATGAGCCTATTTGAAACATACAAAATATATGTAAAGTCAAGGGGTTTTAGCATAATACATTTGTTTCTGTTTACCATGGGGATAACGGGGATACAGATACGGGTAAAGGTGAGTCAGCAATTCTGGAAAGCGCCTCTTGTTACAATCACTTTTTTCTTATATCGGTGAATACAGTATCTCCTCACAATGGGCGACATTGTGTGTGGTTAAAAAAAAAATCATACACGGCCTAGGCTTTGTAATCTGGTTTGTAAACGAAGAGAGCCCACCGTAGATAGCAACATGCCAGTTTACATATCATAGGCTGTGTATTAACAGATTTTATTTTAGCACATGGACAGGTAGCGAAATGAGAGGATCACATATTTTGACAACATGCAATGTCGAGAAAGGCTGACTCCATCTTTAAAGAATTGCATGCAGAATATAAAAAAAAAGGTCAGAAAGGAAAACCCTCACATTTAGATGTTCAGAACCAGGTTTGCTGCTTCTGACAGTAGAAAGGCGATATTTGAAGGCCCATGTTGTTTTTTTTTAGGCACAACTCAACTCACCCAGTTCAGACATCTCAGGCACCGTAGCTACAAAGGGCCCATCTGGGAATTTGGGCGCGTTGTCATTGATGTCCTGCACTTTGATGATGAATTCCGACTTTGGTTCCAGAGCGTCCTCGGAATTGCGGTCCAAGGCTTGCGCGTGCAGCACATAATGCCCTTTCCTCTCCCGGTCCAGGCTTTTGGTGGCATGAATATCTCCCGTCACTTCGTCGATGATAAATATCGTCCCGGCTCCTTCCCCGCTCAGAATGTACCTGACGTTTCCATCACCTTTATCTGAGTTTGAGTGAAGCTGCAAAGGGGAAAAAAAAGCAGACAGATGGTGTGTCAATACAGAGGATACAATGTGGCCCAAAAAAAAAACACTTCTCGGGATTGTTTTTTTCATTCACCATTTCAATGATTCAGGGGGTGTCAAATGTGCTACGGTTTATCATTTTACATTGAATATCTTCTGGACTGAAAAAACATCAAGTTTGGGGATGTCAGCTTGCTATCTTGGAAATTGTGTTTCATTATTAATTCATATTTTGAAAACTGAGGATTACCAAGCGAGAAAATATACGATGGATTATTCAATTGTAATATTGATGAAAAGTCATAAATAATTGCAGCCCTAGTCCACTTGAAGGATTGGAACTGGCTTTAAAACAAATATAAATTCAGTCCTACACTGCATATTTCTACCAAGAACATTGCAAAAAAAAAAAAAACGCTTTACATAGTATATTTTGCATTACATTACTGCACGGCGGTCCTCAGGCCATAATTGAGCGTCGGAAAAAAAAATCCCCCAACATCTGACTCACAGAACTCATTGCATTATTCAATATTTCTCTCTCGGTGTCGACTGTACACGTGCATCGCTGAACTGAAATGCATCTTTAGAGATTAAAGTTTTGAGGGGGAAATCCTTACAAGACTTTTGAAGATGGAGAGACCGGGGGAGAGAGAGAGAGAGAGAGGGAGAAGAGAATAACGAGCCACTTGTTCAGTCATAATTGACACCGAGAGGATTAAGACTTTCATTTCAGTCGGGGTTGCAGTTCTGTACTTTTATAAATACACTTTGCAATACCACGGAATTTTCCAAACCAGCGAGCCCACTGTAACATCATCATTTAAACACTTTCATTTTCACACATGAATAAAACATGTTAAGAAACATGTCTTTTCTTTTATGTGTGCCTTTTTATCCCTTAGGGAAATGTCACAGCTCAACATAACAGAACAATCCATTTTCATTGTGCATCGACAACGCTTTACATACTGGAAAGTGCTGGTGGTATTTTATGTATTGTAGATTCACATCAGTGAGCTGTGAACGCAACCCTTTGAATTCCAAAGCGAGACTCGGTTTTCGTCTCAAACGAAAAATAAATGTATGCAAGTCTTAGGAGAACATAAGATTCACATACTTGTGCTAATACATAATTCATGCTGTGTTTCTTAGGAGATAATGTGTTACTCCTCCACACATTATATATATACATAGTCTAGATAAGCATTGATATTATAGAAAACTGTGGGAAAAGGGTGACAAAACAATGTGAACATGGCTTAAAAAGGACTTCAACGTTGAGGTGATACATCTCAATTACAACCATTGCAACAAGAAAGGGTCGTTTTTTTTCTCCTGTCGAATGCTAATTAGCAGTTGCCTGGTCCTACCAGACCATCGCACCTCATTTAATTTGTACAGAAGGTCTGGAATCGCTCAAATGACAAACTCACTTGAAGGCGGGTGTCTGTTGAAGTTTAAAACTATTGGATTTTGTAGCAAAAGTTTGAAAGTTAAAGATGAGAGATGAACGTCCCTTGAAAACGACAGACACAACCCTAAAAGTGAGGAGCAGTATTAATAAAGAGGCAACAGCACACTCATGGTTGTTTGATTATACTTTGGCCAACTGGCAACAACTTTGGTATTTAAGTGGATGAAACACTCCCAAAGAGCCAAGGCTACTTAAAAGCAGACATGATGAAACAGATGAAAGGGATGTATTTACACTAATAAAGTCCAACGTGTGTGCCAACAAATAAGAGAAATACACCTTAAAAGTAAGTTAATCACCTGGAGCATCATCATCCAATAAAGGACATAACAGAGTGCAAGCACATACTTTCAAACACCGGCAATTAGACCAAGCCCCTGGAACGCTATACAAGCGATAACATTTGTATGTGGTTCACATGATGTTGCTTTTGAAATATCTGAAAAATTAAGAATTTAAACTCACAAACGTAACTGACCAATCAACGCTGTGTGTTCATTTTGAACGCATTTGACAGGTGCAGTTCCTGAATTGGGACATATAGCAACAGTGTTGTGGATCACAGACTACAGCTGTAAAAAAGTTGGTCTACTCTCACAGTAACCCACATTAGAAATGTAGAATACTGTGTACAATTGTACTGAGAGCATCAAACACTGCACCCATTATTGACCACACCACATGACACTCCTTTGCTTTTATGTCTTCTGATCCTCCACTAGACTCTAGACAACTCACTGGGAGATAAGACATGTGTGGACAGCATGTATACCTGTAGAGTGCATCAGGATACATGTGCGGTGGGAAAAGGAGGGTTCCTTACGGACCCTGAAGGACAGTTATAGCCTAACCAACCACTATTCCAATTTATATTAAAAAGCAAGATACTTTTTCTTGCTAATAAATGCACAACCACTCATAGAGCCAAGTAATTTAAAAACTCAAATGTTGGAAGGTTTTCGGGACACTTCTAATCAAAACTTGGGCTAGCAAACACATTGCTAATTAAAAAGGCTGTTGCTGATTGCAGGCCAGCCTCTTAATGAGAGTGGACTGCTCCTTTCTGTAGCAACTACCCAGTCTGTAATTAGATGACGAGTCAGAGATCTTGTTGAATCAGTAGTTAATCAATTGCTAGATTGTTCTAAAATGAAACACAACCTTCAGAGCAACAATTCAGAGCATGCACATTACTGGCAGTGTGGATGGGACCGATCACTTTGCTATAACATGGTTGAGCCCATTTCGGACACTTTAACATAGTGGAAGACCTTTAGAAATAGATGATAACCATTTCTTACACAATGCATTTTATCATAATAATACAGAGAACTAGAGTTATCGCTTAAGGACAGACCACTTCCATTACTACTAAAGGATATATCCCCATTCGGTCCAGCAGCACTCTATATATCTAGCTCCTAAATGAAATTACGCCTCCAGTCAGTGTGTTAATTTGGCCATTGACTTCCTTTGCAGGGGCCAATAAATCATGCTCAGCAAACTGCAGACCAATGATGCATATGGCCACTGCTGCCTTTCCCAAAATCTATGCGGTGATAAAAGTGTCAACAGGTTGTGGACCATTTAACAAATATCACTGGTTGAAAGTACGGCAGTCTCAGGCTAGAAGGAGGATACTCAACATTGAAATCACAAAATAGTTTTTAAGTGTGGATCTATTCACAGAAATTAGGACTCTTTGGCATATTAGGTGGTCCTGAATTTGTGTTTGAAATCTCCATACTCTTTCATAATAACAATCATCTTTCACTGTGTGTAAATGTTTTCCAAATACTGTATGAAAGATACTTATTCTGACCCTTTTCATTAATCGGTTTCTTAATTTTCTCGAATCGAAAGAGATCGATGGCATTCTACTAACAAAGCCATAATAAGCAAACACAATGTGTATATCTGAAGATCAAATTGGCAGAAAAATGTAACTGAAGAGTTCAAAGTTAATGTCAGTACCCACTTTGTATGTTATATAATGCAAGTTACCTGGATCTTATCTCCAACTTCAGCTGAGCAAAATTCTTGAAAATACAAGATCCTTTCCACAGAGGACTGGGGACGAATCAACCCACACACATGTACAGTTTAATTTTCATTTAATCACTAAATACTCTCAAAGGCGTCCTCCAGCTGTCACAATTTTGGTGCATCAAGCTCGAGGTTCATAACAAAATTTGATTTGCTCCTTTAGGTCTCTTCGTTATTTCCATAGACCACACATTTGTTTAACAGTGTCAGGTGGAATTTGCAGAAATTTGTCTGACATACAGCAGGCTTTACCACTGAATGTGTGAGCTTGAGGAAAAGATCTGCAAACCAATGTGATATTCCTCGCATGTTTTTCTATGAAAGAAAAATAGAAAAATCATATAATACTTTCTTTTGATGTACATCTAAGTGCAGCAATTTGCATTCTGTGTCTCCATTTTTTTCCAATGGCTTTGAATTGCCCATTGTTACAGAAAACATGAAGACCAATTGGAACTCTCTAGATTGAAGCTGAGATTGAGAACCTGACTGTATTATTACACTCTCCCTGCTGAAACAAAAAACACACAACCGTGTATATGTTAAATGTATATTTTGGTTATTTTGGGTGGCTTTCAGAGAAGAAGTGATCACATTGGGTTGAACAAAGGACAACCAATTACTTCAAAAAGCCTGCACTGTTTGTTTCAAATATATATTGGAACCCTCAAGTAACATTCAAACCCTTCCAGATAAAAGTGTAAAGCCTCAGCCAGAAAAAAAAGACAGCAACAAATATTGATAGATCCTATACTGATATACCTCCTGGCTCATTGCAAACAGCCAACACAACTCTCTCATGTTTGCAAAACCATCTGTGACTGCTTAGATGATAACAAAGAGAGGAAAATAGGCCAAAAACACAAGCTGGAGTGGACAGAGATCTCCCCCCATGCTGTTTAGGGGACAGTTATTATTTAACATATTCCATTATTGGTCTAAGCTGATACTACAATACTGGGGGCCTTGGGCAAATTTATGTCACACAAACTCAAATACGGGGGCTTCATCATTACTCTGCAGAAGGCTGCTGCTGCTTCAGGGTTGGGATATTTTATTTATACTCCATTCCTTTTGATCACACGGAAAATTTCATGACTGCTTCACGTTAACGTAATTAGTGTCAATTTTGTTAAACCGCCGAGCAGGGCCTGATATGAGCTTATGGCATTAATCAGCACTGCATGTGGCAAGCTGTTAGGAATGAAACCAGCGCAAAAAAATGGCAGAATATGTCTAGGTCTGGCAATAAATAACGAATGGAAATATTATGGAAATCTCCCCTACACACAGCGATGCGGGGTGAAAATCATGAGAAAAGGTGAAATTACGACCTTGTTGTTTTGTCATCCTACGAGAATCCCTCTCCCCCCCCCCCTCTACTGGGACTTCAAAACAAGGGATTGTGTTCTTCTGTCTGTCTCCACGGACGGCTTTATGAAATACTAGTGGAACAGTAGACTGGCATCTGGCTTAGTTGCTTCACGCTGGCAATGCATTTCTGAGGAGTTAAGAGGGATCACAGTTTGCTAGGGGTCTCTAAAAGCCAGGTGAAACAATCCAAGCTCAAGGAGAATCTCGCTTATGATTTCATCTGGTATACCCAGAGGAACAACCGGTGAGAGAGTGTATTTTCCCCACTTCCTATCGTCACCAAGAGACATTTCTACTGTTTGGGTGCTCAGTGTACTTGTGTATTGTCAGGAACAGTGTTTGTGTTCACAAGCTAATTGGTGCTCACAGCCTACCTTTGGCACCGTCGCACAACTCGTTCGGCTGTCTGAGGCAATTACGTGGAGAGGGTGGGGGTGGGGGGGGGTTTGAGGGAAGAAAGCTAAGTCCTCGTAACCTGACAGATACCTGCCGGTACACAATGATTTGTAACACATCAAATACTGTCTGCTTTCTACTGATGTTGTCATGCTGGATAATGGAATGGAAGTCATTGGGTCACAAATGTAATCAAACCCCAGAGCTGTAATATATACGATTATATTTATTGAATCACTAAGTCTGTTGTTGGAGTTGATGACAAATGAACAATTGTATAAGGATGAGTTAGTAGAAACACAGACTGGAATATTTCGATGAAATTACAAAGAGATTCAGAAAAGAGACATTCAAAGGATTAATATTGGTCGCTGAAAGTTTGATAATCAAATAATCTGTTGTACCACATGAAAGATCAGATAAACTTAAAAGCTGCCTAGAAAGTGAGCATTATTATATGAACCAGCCATTTTCAAATCACTATATTACTCTTTCAGCTGATTTATAGTGGACACAAAGACTAGCACTGGATATAACAAAATGTAAATATATAACTGGAATTAATGAAACACATTTAAGTATGGCCTTTACATCTAATACTGAAATTACATAGATGTTCTGTGTTTTTTATGAAATATAGTAAGTTGTAATAGATCAATTACATCTATTAGAAATATTTAGATTAATTACAATACGACCAGTTAAAGATTCTGGACTTCTGTCTGACAAAATCTGATCAGATGACACTGGTTGTTAAAACGACTCCCAGTTTAATAATGCAGAACCAAGACGATTTATTCATTGAAGTGGAAGTGCAATTGGAATAAATGTTGTTTGTCATGAATGTTATAAACTGGTTTATTTTCTCAGTGTATTAGAAACATTGTCACTCATAACTTTTTATTTTATGTGTAACAATTTTTCATCAAATTGTAAACCCAATAACAGATTGTTTCATGATTATGATTTGGGCTACAACTACTGATTCTTTATAGATTCCCCAGGTGATTATTTTCTTGATGTATTGCACATTTTTTTGGCTATACAATAATAACAAAAAAAAAACATTAAAGTTACCCAGAACCGAAGGTAGAGCCATCATGTATCTTGTTTTATCCAACAAACAGTCCAATAGGCAAATGTATTCGTTCATTATGTATGGCAATGAAAGCCTCAAAACTTCCCATTTCATAAGTTGGAACAAACATTAAATTCTGTTCCAGTTGACTAATCTATTAATCATCAAATTGTTTTGGTTCAAACATTGACAATTCATTACATTTTCTAGCCAGCTTTCTACTCCACCAAAAGAGATTACTCGCACACCAACTACACACAACAACAAGTTCAAACGAATATCTAACCTCATTTACAGAAATGGTTTCGCACAAAACCTGCAGCTGCCAATGGAAGCTGCCAATGGAAAGGCTAAAACAATCTGAAATTACACATAACCACCAATTAACCTGTTCACCCACGCCGGATAACGCATTTCAGCTCTATAATCATTGACTAATATAACAACATGGCCTACAGCATTCAGTCTGAGATTAGACACAGCCCAACATGCCAATTATTCTATTCATTCCAATGTATCTGCAGCACAAATATAGCTGACTGGGCCACACGGCTGGAATTCTAACACAAGATAACTCATATCCTGGTTCAGGTACACAGTCGAGAGAATGACTTAATCTACCCACGCTCGAAAACTCTAATATAACATGGAAAATATCTACTTTCTCAAAAAGTACATGACAAGGAACACAATTATCACAATTTCATCGCACTGGCAGGAGGAGGATACGCACTATCGAGTGCCATCCTGGTACATTATTAGCGGCTTGACCTTCATCTAGTATGTGGCCCCCTCTCTTTCTCATCTGCGCACAGCTTTGCCCTTTTCATTGTACAGATCCTGATAATGTATGTGCCCGGTTGGATTGCATTATTGGCGAACGCCCCTTACATGAAATAGCTCGGCCATATTCAATTTTACAAATCCACGTAATGTATGTGCCTGGCTTGCCTGGTTTGCACAGGGCTCGTGTTGAAGGATGTCGCTTGGAATGCTGCTATGTTCACACATTATAAACCGAAAACAAAAAATGTGAACAAGTACAACATTAAACTTAGCATTTGACAATTACACAATACCCAAAATCTTATTTTATGCAAGGCACAAATCATAACATAACTACAGTGGTTATGGTTAAGCAAACTGGGCCAATGCCAACAGCTCAACAGGCTACATTAGGGTTAACCATGTTTTCCATAGATGCACCAAGGCTACACATAGCTGTACATGTTTTATCACTAGCTCAAGCATTTTAGTTTATCTTTGTTCTGTTTGTTGGTATTTCACAACTCTCGTTATCAGCCCGGCGTTTGGACAAACAGCTGTGGCATTTACTTCACGTTAGTAAGGGAAGATTCATTAAAATTGCTTTGACGCTTTGATGTTCAAAGCAAGGCCTAAGCTGATGTAGAAATTAAAGTTGAAGGTTGTTGAGTCAGTAGGTGTGTGTGTGTGTGTGTGTGTGTGTGTGTGTGTGTGTGTGTGTGTGTGTGTGTGTGTGTGTGTGTGTGTGTTGTGTGTGGAGCCCTTATTCCATCAGCAATGTGCACGGTGGTGATGGGAGCAGAAATGAGCCATCTACGTGCCCTAGCTGATGATCAGTGCTGCGGCTTCATATTTGCAATTAGTGAAAGGGGTGGGGGGGTGGAGGTGGGCCGGTGGGTGGGTGAGTTGGTTTTTGATTAAATCTCTGCGCTTTTTTACTTCACTCGAGAGGACTTAATCACTTTTTATGTGGGCGTGCTTGATTGTCTGATTATCACCACCATTTTGGCCACGCTCCCTCCCAATCAACTGCTCCTGAGCACCCCCCCACTCACATCCCCCCACCCCCCCATCCCTCTATTCTGTACTGGGATTGATTTGTAACAGTCACACAGGACAACGCTGATGATGGAGCGTCCCCCCCCCCCACACTAATGACCATCAATCAACAGACAGTGATGAGGGGCGGGCTGAAGACATCGCCGGTTGAGACACATCACCAAGGAGAATCCGCCCTAATAGCTGTCCTCTAATTTTGACATCTTGCAGGGGAGAATACAGAACACAGAATGAATCATTGAATGGTTGACTTCTTGATGTACAGTAATGAGCTTATGGGAAGTCTTCGGAAGCAACTCGTTTTGACACTCATTTTTAATGGCCTTCCCTCTTTAACGGCCTGCTCTAAAAATGTGATGTTTGGAATGGGACTTGGAAATGAAAACCGTCAGCAGATAAGCTTTAGAAAACATGTTTGCTGCCTCGTGCTCTTGGCAGCGAGCGGAAAAGGGAAATGTTTTTTTTTAGTCTTGAGTGTCTAAATGGCGCTAATATGTTTGAACGTCAGAGGACAGGGGAATGCACTTTGGGACATCACGCATGCCTTCACACACACACACACACACACACACACACACACGGCAGACATACGCTTCTTAAGTGTTATTTTCAGCAGTGGGTGAATCAATGGAGATTCAACTGTTCATTCATATGGCTACTAATACTATCCTTCTTTGTATTCAAGCATCTTTTGTTTTGGTGAAGGTGAGACTTTTTGAAGGACACAGCACTGTAGATACAGTACATGTATATCCCTGACTAGATGGATATGTGCCTCACTGCCTTGACAAGAAAAGACTTGATCCAAATTGCCTCAAACACAGGTGAGAAAAATCAATGTATATCTCTTTGTGCACACACAACACTGACCCTTATGTGCATGCCGGTGGTTAAAATCGATTGCTCATTTCATTGATTTTGTTAATGGATTGTTTTAAAAGTAGTATACCAACCAATCTGTTTGTTTTAACGATATGGACATTGCCACAAATAAAGAAAATTATCAACCAACTCTGCGGTCCCATTTTCTACACTGTTTTTTTCTTCTAGTATGTCTGCTTTATTGTATGTTCTGCTTCACTGTCTGGTTCAGTTTGGGTTAATCTTTCTTAAATCCAGATGCAGTAGGCAGCTGTTAGCAGCAACAACAACACAACTATCTCATGAAAACCCATTGCATGCTCCCTGTCCTGCACCAAACAGCAGACAGACAGTTCGTGGCAGGCTGGTGAACAGAGTTACATTGTACAGCTGAAGAGCCAGATGTCGCTCTCAGGAGTTGGTGTTGTAATGTGTAGGCTAAAGCAAATGTGGACTGTGTGTGTGTGTAATCTTCTCTGCAAGAGTTGAGAGAAGAAAATCGGCACACAAGTCTTTCTATACTGCGTGGCATTCATGCTCTCTATTGAATTCATTGGCGGGCAATAGCTACCAAAGCCAGTGCATAGACTGTTTATAAGGGCTACCGCTGACTGCATATACATTATCCATATCAACTTCACACGGTGAAAAATGTCCGTTTTATGTTTATTGCTTGTTCAGGTTTCCCCAATTTGGCCGAAATACATCAATGAATGCTGTCACCAACCTGACTTTAAATATGCTGTTTGACGCTTCTTAAAAGAGATAACTCACAGTTGTTCTCTCACAATGCATTATGCATTGAAAATCCTTGGTTTAACAAATGATAGTCAGACACACAAAAAAAAGCAATCTGAAGAACTCATTTTGAGTATACTGCATTACGAAAACAAATCACTAACTGTAGCCATACTACACATACAAACACAGGCACCCTTTTGCTCAATATGCATGCCTCAGTATCCTTAACATTTCCCAACATTTGTAAGTGTTTGCTAAGTGTTATTTTTGCCGTTTCTTTGCCAGGATGCAGTCATAAAGTGACAATGGCTGTTGGAACATTTCCTTGTTAATTCCTTTACACTCCACTGGTTTGACAGTAAAACACATCCCCCTTCTCCGCGTGTCTCCTCCATTGCATTGCAAGTGTTGGTGAAAGCAATTTTATGTAGAAAAAAAAAACTTGTTTCACGTTTTTTTTTTCTCTCTCTCTCTCCCTCTCGCTCTCTCTCTCTTCTACTGGCGAGCCAATAGAGAACATAAGATAGGACAGCTGCCTTATTCTGTCACAGCACAATCCATTTTTAGATGTATGAATAAAACATCTAGACACCTATCTCAGAGGTTGCTACTTTGCTCTCCAAATGAACGCAGGATAAAACAAAGGGTGGGTGGCCCTTCCTTGTCTGGGGGTTGATGCACCCATTCTGTCAAAATCTCAATTATTTACTGTATATTATTTTAGCAGCGGCTAGACACCCAATAGTTATTCGATTCAAGGTTTTTCTGACCAAGGATATGCTTTCTTTTCATCCAACAGCTGCAGCCGCGTCTACCCACTCACTATCAGTTACAGCAGACAGTTTTTCTTCGGTCATACTTATTCGGGAGTTAGGGGGGGATTTGAATCGAGTTCTTAAAATTACCATCCAGTCTGCAACCTGTCTTGACTACATACTGCACTTCAAAGCACTCTGCCGGGGCCTGATTGACATGAAGACATTCACACCACCTCCCATTGGGAGAGTGAGTGGGGTTCGTCTACCGTCATAGTATCTGTACAGGCTCTTACCCTAACCCAACCATGTGTGTCTCACTCATGCACAAAGCTGTCATTTTTCCCCAAATGTTCCACCAGCCAGTCCTCCCACCCCCTGTTAAGGTGTCACTAGCGGATTATTGGCATACCTCAGGGGATTAAACATGCTCTTGTCAGGCTGGCCGCTTCTCTACTTATTCCCAGAAGTCACATGTCTTTTTTTTGTGAGAGAGTATTGGTAAAACATGTCATAAAAATGTCCAACTGCCCAAGGCCAAGTCTTCTGTTGTGCTTTGCTTTAAAAAAATAGTTTGACATTGGAGATATCTTAGCACACTTTTTTTTCTTTTCTGTGTTGATACTTTGGAATTTCCATTTGCTTTTGAACTCTTCGACCCAGCTTATGTTTCTATTAAACACTGTCCTGTTTGAAAACTTGTCATACCTTGATGATTGCAATCATCGACAGAGAGAGAGAGTGTTGGCAATTCCCCCGTAGTGGAACTGCTCATTTGCTAAGCGCTAATGTCCAAAGTTTTTAATCAAGCGAAGGTTGGATGAAAAAAAAGGAAAGAAAAAGAAGGCAGTGCAGTATGTACTGAGTGCATTAATCCTCCTCCTCCTCTGCTGTCTTTGTCTAATTAAGGGTCATTCTGTCTCTTGGCCACATTAGGACACACTGCACGCGCCCCCACACACACCATCCCAACCCACATAATTAAATGCTTATTTTATGCTAACCATCTGGAGACCTCATCTCTTTAAACATGCATGTCAAATTGATTCCTTAATAATGTTTATGTTTCTTCTCAGTGCTTTATTATCATCCAGGATTAGCTGTTTGTGTTTGTTCTGCTTTCATCAGCGGCGGCCGCCATACACACACAAACACACTGACTCACACACACACACACACAGACACAGATCAACAAGCAAAACCCTTGAGGTAGGACTATAACTCATCAGCCAGCAAACCAGACAATCCTGAACTTGAAAGCAGTGGACAAATTTAATGTTAGAGCTATTTTGTGCCTCGGCCAATCTGACACTTTGAGTATGCTTCAAATCATCAGTGGCATTGTCTCGGGACAACATGCCTCATGAAACGCTAAGGGATTATTTTTGTTTGGGCACTGTGGGATTTTATGGTTCATTCATGCATCAAATAATATTAGCAAGAACATGTTTCGCCAATAAATAACCTTTCATTTCCTGCTCTGTCAGCTTTAGCATTTGCGATTAAAAAAACCTTTGGGATTATTCAATAAGCAAACATTTGAGCTGGAAAGTGATATAATGTTTTGTTCCTCTCTCTCTTCTCTTCTCTCTCTCTCTCTCTCTCTTCTCTCTCTCTCTCTCTCTCTCTCTCGTCTCCTCTCTCTCTCTCTGCTCTCGCCATTTTTTCCCAAGCATGTCATCCTGCTTTTCTTTCTGCCCTCGCCCTTTCAAATTGGGTCCGTAGTTGAAATATACTGACATATGTGCAGTCAGACGAGCTTTGTGCCTTTTTCTCATTTCTGGTTCTGCGGGAGTGCGGTTGAGGGGATTAGCCTGTGCCTGAGTGCCTAGAATAATGATCACTGCAGCGGAGGAAACACATTTCAAGAGATAAGGGGCCAGGCAATCTGCGAGCAAAAGGACTTAACCAGCTCCCCATGGCTTATTGTGCAGCTAACGGAGAAGTCACCACCCAACCAACAAACCTGGCTATACACTGTACCCAATGCACAAGCAGGGAAAACATACACCATACAAGTCAGTCCATCAATCACTTTGAAATGACAATGAAATTATGTGCTATTTTTTTTTAACTCGCAGGCTCCTGGCTTACTGTGTCCCAATTGCACTACTCTTCAATTTGTGGTTCATTCCCCCCACCAATAGATCAAATCTTGGTTAATTTCCCCACGCGGAGAGACCAAATCTAATATTCCAGCTTCAAAGATAACTTGATGGTAGGTGGGCTACTCTATTCTGACTCTCAAACCGAATCCACTCTTTTGCACAGCCGGCTTGCAAGAGTTGGCAGACTGTGCTGTGCTGTGAGGTGCTATTTAATTACAGGGAATAAAACATTCTTTGGACATTATCACAAGACTAATTCAGTCAGATATCGTAATGACGGCAAAAAGAAACACACACACACACACACACACACACACACAAACACACATGCAAACACACACACACACACACACACATGCAGCTTCACAAATGAGACCTGAATTTCCACATCAGAAGAAGAAAGTGTGCTAATAGTGCCGACGTGGCATTCTACTGTATACCTCAATAAGAACAGCTTGCTCCTGCTGCAACCCATTTCTCAATAAACAAGAGGAGGGAGAGGGAAATGCCAAGTAAGCTCTTCAAAGGCAAGTTCCCTGGGATCAAAAGATTTCTTTCTTTTTCTTTCTTTTTTTTTTACAGTTGCAGTTAGTTCAATAAGAAAAACCAAATCCCTTACCTTTCCCACATACTGTGCATCCGGTCCCATGTGCTCTTCTAAAACAAAGAACTGGTTCCAGATCCAACCGCGCTTGGGCCTGTGGTGCACCTCCGTCTCCCCGTTGGCCAGCTTGGTTGAATTCCTGGAGGGCAACCTGGAGGGGACATGGTGGCCCGCCCCATAGCTCCTCTGTATGAAGCAGAGGCACACCAGAAAGGGACACAGACAGGAGCTGGCGGATATCCTCATGGTGCCACACTTTTTTGTAAAGTTATCCCCAAGTTCCAAGGTGGCGAGGTCCGCCCTCCACCTCCGCAAATACACCCACTAGCCACCGCTGCAGGCCCCCGTGCAGTAGTCCCAGCAAAAATCACAGAAAAAAAAACCTAAATCCGAATTAAGTCAATAGTAGTCCAAGTAGATCCTCTAAGGGTCATGGCCCAAAGCTGGAGGTTTGCCCCCTCCACCCCCCCAAAAAAATGAGAAAAAAAAGTGATATTCATTTACATATTGGAATATCCAAGCCTGGGAGATACCGTGCACAAATAGACTTGGATTTCTGGGTAGTTTCACCAAGGGCAGAGGTTAATCCCAAAAGCCATTCTGATGGATTTCCTGTGAGAGAGAAAGGTAAGGGAAAAGAGAAAGACAGAGAGTTAGAGATTAATTTGAAGGATTTTAGAAGCTAAATGTCCACTAATTCCCTCCAATTAAATTGCAACACGGACAATCCTCACAGATGAGGACACGCACTCCAAACTGGATGACTTTGATGGAGTGCACAGAGCCTGAGGCAACAAGAAAGTCTTGTTTTCAGCCCTCTGACCATTTTTGCCGTTTTTTTCACACTAAACTGTGTATTAGCACTGGATTTTGTTAGGCAGTGCTCAGTTAAGAAAGGCAGCAAAAGCGATTTTGACAACAAGAAGTCCCCGGATCACTGACTCCACCTTTAAATTGTAACTAACACCTAATAGATGAAGACATGCACTTCAAACTTAGCCTGGTGCTACCAGACCATTGTACTTCATTTCATTTGTACACAAGGTCTGGAACTGCTCTATTTGGCAAACGTTCACTCACTTGGAGGCGGGTGTCTGTTGAAGTTTAAAACTATTGGATCTGCCCAGTGCCACTCTGGATCAGCCAACCAATCGCATAACGTTTGGTCGCAGTATTCGACTGAAACTGGAGAGCGACTTCGACGTCATCGTTCTCAGCCACTCGCTCTGTTCGCTGATTGGACGGCCGAAAATGTTCCTGAGCTCAAACACGTGAATTCACCGCAGCCCCAGACTGACTACTGAAGGGAAAAATGAAATTTGGGGGCGGAAGTATGTAGGCGGGCGGAGCCAGGCTACTTCAAACTGGATGACTGTGATAAAGTGGACACAGAGGCTCCGACCATTTTTTTTTGCCATTTTTTGCACACGATACAAATACGTTTGGACTGGAGGAACTAAAGTGCTTTTGAAAGGTCGTCCATATCTGTAAGGTCAGAGCGCTGTGCTGTGACTGATACTGCCCCGCGAGGTCACACTCATGTATCAGAGTGGAGCAGCCGCGACCCTGTGACACAAAAGGGGACTCGGCTTTTATTGTCAAAAAAAAAAAGACTGGAAAAATGGTTTGAATCGGATGTTGTGTCTAACACGGCTGGGGCATACTGCAGGGGCTTAGTGTGTGTGTCATGCAGTGTGCTGAATAATAAGTGTTGAATAAATACAAAAAAATAACATTTAACATGATAAGGACAGACATCAAGGCACTCTTACGACTTACGTAAGGCTGAGGGTGGATTTTTAGAAGGCTGCAGTGGAATGCAAAAGACAGAAATTAACAGTTTTTCTCAATCCCAATTATTTGTTGAAGATGACATTGAAGTAGTGAATAATAACAGCAAGCGTTGGTAAATTCCTGTGTTATTAAGCATCCAAAGTGAAGTGTCTGTTGAGAATGTGCATTCCAGTTGTATGTGCACCCTTGTGGGCTTTGCAAAAGAGGTATAGCGGAGAATTGTGTAGTCATTGGGTGCATTGTACAGTTGTATATGTTATTTAAGAGATACAAAAGCATGGAAAATGTTGTCAGTGCTCACTATTTTCTTTTTTTAATGAGACGAAATATCATCAATTGAACTCGATACCCGTCGGTGTGACGTCAAATCATTTCTGAAACTTGTTTAGGTTGCAATGCAGTGAGATGTGACGCCTTTTCCTTTAACAGACTCAGCTCTGAACAACTTGCAAAAACAGGACAAAGTAGTTTTTCGCTGACATTACCTGCCCTGCCATGCTCTGCTGATTACACTTAAAAACCACTGTTGTACACCTGCTGTTTGACAACATAGGCTATAACTATTCTCAGCACTAAGGTTCGTTTAACTAGCTTTTCTTTTTAGTTTGAGCTTTCAAATGTGACTACGGTGTGGCCAATAGATGTATTATTATCCATATCAAATTAAACTAGAAGCTACGACAGGCAAAACATCGAACATACAGAAAACCCGGTCAGTACTCAGGAAAGCCAATACAATCACACAGGACCCCACCCTCCCACTCCACCAATCCTTTGAGTTACCTACTGCCATCAGGTCGACGCTACAGGGTCCCGTTGGCACAAAATAACATCTACAAAAAATATTTTATCCCCACTGTCACAAATATCAACATATCTCACTTCACTCAAGTCTTCCCTTTGCACTGCTTGCATTTTTGGCATTCATTTGTTTCATTGTTTGGGCTGTCTCTGTCTTGTTTGTATTGATTATATGTAAATTGAACCTGCCTATGTCAAAGATACATTTCTGTCTTTGTGACAGACAATAACGTTTTTCTTATCTTATCTTAAAGCACGAGACAGTCCTGGTTGTTTCCATTTTAGTTTGGTGGGTAATGTATATGCTTAGCTTATAACTGCTGTTACAGTAAGGCTGATACGAAACTCTTTGACGATTGGAATGTTAAAACAACATCACCAGTGTGATTATTAGCCGTGCAGCAGTCACACACACATGTTGTCAAAAAAGTAGCAAACTGCCACCACCACTACATGCCTAAGGAAGTGAATCATATAGATGAAAATAATAATATGAGTAGGCTAAACATTGTAAAACAAACACTTTGCCATATCAATAGTGCTGTGTGTTCCACCATCTCAAAAGCTGACTTAAAGCGGGAAGAGTTGGTCCAACATCCAAAGTGCTTCAGAGTAGAATAGCAGCTTTGTGGGGATTATGGCGAGGGACAAACACATGTATTTGATATTTAATAGGATCTAGGAGCTGACAGACTTCAAAGGGCTGCTTCCCTCTATCTCTCTCAACCCATGCAACAACACTAGAGAGAAACTCTGAAAAAGGACATTAATGCATCTTACCACTGTCACATACTTTGAAGGATAATCACGGAATTTTTTTCTTCTTCTTACAAATATAAATATTTTTCCACAATTATATATATAATATGGATTAAGATGTGCTTAGAAACGGCTGACTGATCCCCCATGTTTCAAGTATCTTTACATGGAAATTAGGCAGCTCAGCTATAGTAGCTGGTGATCTGAGCTGGTTGACTGAGTGTTGTACAGGGTAATACCGTACCTACTGCCATCCCAGGCAGTGAAAAGGGGAAGGTGGAGTCTGTTCCGCATCAATTTGGATTTAAGCAGAAACAGGGATAAATACTGTGAAACATACCGAACATGTGTAATCTAATTATTATCTCATCTGCATAGAGTTAAAAGACATCGAAACACAACTTCAACTTCCTGCTCTCTTGAAAATGAGATCAAGTCCTTAGAAGACACAAAATAGAGTTGTTCTTTTGAAAAGCTATTACAGAGATTGTTTTTTCTTTTCTTTTTTTCTTCTCGGTTCAGAATTACTTTTTCTAATTGATTCATATGATTCAACCACACTAAGCAAAATGTCTCTCTCCGACACACAGTCAAAACACCGTGGGCGATTGTGGGTACCTGAGTGAGTCAGATGGCTGTGTGTCGGAATGAGAATGTATTTTCCGGTAGGTTTCACTTTAACCTCCCAGGGCTCACTTCAATCAGTCTTTAATTGTCTTATTATCATACTGATTCCAAGCAAAATACATCTCGGGGAGCCCAGGAAATCAAAAGCATCTGGCAAATGGAAAATCATTTTCGCCCTTTTTCTATAATGATGATGATGATGTTGTTTTGAGCAGACCACTGCCCCACGGCGTGCTTTGTATATATGTGCAGCGTTTAACAAGATGGCTTATGCAGAGTGGCAGCGACAACATTTCTGCGTCAATAGTAGTGGCTGTGTTAACACGCATAATGCAACTATATATTTGGTTCTGTTGATGCTGTACCTTGATTTCAATATCCTCTGCTGCAAAAAAGTCCCCAGCAAAAGGCATTATTTGCTGCCGTTTGAGCAACATTTGCTAAAGGAAACATAACGTGCTAATGTTCAGGTTCAAACGTTTGTTTTCTACTACAAAATGTTTCCGTGATGTAGTGTCCAATATATCTATTACATTTCTCACAGTGCCATTGCTGAATCAGCTATTCTCAGCCTCTGTCTAAAACGCTAATTTTCTCTTTTAGCCAGTTAGTAGTGGTATATGTGGGGTGTGGCTTATCACAGGTGGAAGTAGTGCTAAGTTAGGTTGGTAGTAGGAGTGCACGGCTTTACCCTTTATGACATCATAAGGCTTAGGACTTCAGCATTTTTTGCATTGCATATTAAATGTAGGTTCATGCATGGTGTCATCATCACACATGTCCACACATATGCATACATCTCCCTATAACACAGCTTTGTGATTTTTCCCAGAGAATCCGTCCATTACATTCCATTACAATTCATTTTGCTGACGCTTTTATCCAAAGTGACTTCCAATTAGTGCATTCAGCCATGGAGGTGCAAATTCAGAACAGCAAGAATCATGATGGAACATTTGCTTCAAATAAACCAAACTACAAAGTGCCACATGTAAGTGCTATAGGTGAAACATGTCATTCTATTTTCCAAGCATTCAAACATCAAACCCTTTCTTTCCTCTTTAAGTAATTGTCCCGTCACCCCCGGTAGTACATTGAACCTTTCCATACTTTATTTTTTATTTTAATTTTGTTTTCAGTGGCCCACTGTTGTGGCTAAGACACCAACGGCAGACATACATACTCTGTCTCCTGTTTTATTCATGGGAAAACAGGAGAATTCAATCGCGGGGAATCAACAGGTCATGTAAACAAGTTCAATTGAATGAGGCCCCTTAGTGGGAGTGTGGGCCACCATGTGTTGCATGTAACCACAGCCGCTGATGACACTGCTGGAGGTGTAACACTAGATGACATGCAGAAAAGATGAGAGTAAAATGAGAGACAGCGAGAGAGTGAGCAATGTGGAGAGAGCTACCAAGATGCTACCTGCATAGGCTTCCTGCTGCTAATAGATAATGTGTTGAGGCTCATGTTGAGCGCCTAGTCACTTCATTTTGATTTCTCAGCATCAGCTTTCTGCCTGTGTCTAGCAATCAGACAGCAGACGACTGGGGCGGATCGAAACACACACACACACATGCACTGATCTCATCTATCCTGAGAAAAAAACTAAAAAAGCCCTTTCGTCTGAGAGAGTCAACCACAACCAAACGATAACTCTTGATTTTCCACCTCTCCCGAAAAGAACAAATACAAACATTCTCCGCTTGTGTTTGTTTGTATGTAGGGCATATTTGTTGCCTGTATAGTCCCGGGCGTTGTTTCGCTGAGCTGACTTCAATAAAGACGAGGGTTAAATTAGGTACAGTACAGAAATACACAAACAAACAGTGGAGGTTGTTTATGTGAAATCAGCCTGTAACACGGCAGTGGAGTGTTCCTTAAGGCCCGGGTTTATTTATTTCTCTGTTGTCTTTTTGCTGAATCAGAAGGAGTTATCTGGCAACATGATGTAGTGGATGGTTATATGGAAGGCAATCAAGAAAAAGGCAGCAGCATTCCCATATTTGCAACCGCGCTATTAAGAAAGGGGGTGGTAGTGCATTTGTCCACCATCAGAGTGTTGGCTGTTATTTCCATATATGTGGGTGTATTTTGTCATTGCGGGCAACGTTGCAAATCAATTACCAGGCTCGCTTTATGGAATAAATACATTTTAATATGATGTATGCATCAGTGTGAAGTACCTTCTATTTTCTGAATCACATGAGAACCGCCATTGTTTCATGGTTATTTGCCTAAAAGCACATTCTAAATTGATTGTCAGGAAATATTAAAGGTATCACAATATTATATCGTATCCAAATTTAAAATTTTACAAAGAGTACCTAAAGAAGAGGATTTCATGCATATAATCCACTCCTACAAGGCAATACTTAAAGAGCTAAGCAGGATTTTCTCTGCTGTGTGTTTGTTCACTCGGAAACCTGAACATCTGTTAGAGCTGTGTTAGAGTCCCACGAGTTACATTATTAGTCCTAAAGGAGACACAGAGGCATCATAAGCACTATGCTTTGTGAAGGCATTGCAGCATTTTTGCATTGAGCTAAACACTGACTTTGGGTTTTTGTTTTGATAGATTAACTTTTGGTCCCTCGCCAGTTCCCTGTTCCTAAGCGACGTCCTATCCTCCAGAATCTATAGTGAGTGGGTTGATTCTTAAGTACCGTCAATCTCTACCAAAAATTGTTTCAGTACTTTTAACACATCTATAATAACACTGCATTGCTACACACATTAATATTATATGCAGTTTTTGAAAACTCTTCTTTTCTTTTCTTTGATTTTTTATTTCCTAAATTAACAACACAATTCCATGTTGCACTACCAGCATATTTCTACAGTAGCCCAGAACGGACAAATTTAACAGCCTTACACATTTTTATATATATAGTGGGGTAACCGCTGGAAATGCACCTGATGGAAGACGAATAATAAGTTATATATGATAAATAACTAAATAAATGTTCACCTATAACTTGATATGGTGAAAAGACTTGAGGCAGTGATGGATGCTGCAATCTTAAATCACTAGCTTCTTGTCCTTGAAGGCCACCATAGCGTCTGTAAATCCTACTAACAGCTGCTAAATAGTCCTATTTCACACACTTATGCACCACATTCAAACATTCCTTTCAAACACCTCAAGGGTTGGACTGTGAATAGAAACACTCAGATTGTATCTTACCCAGTCACAATAATGTACTTTTGAACTTAATGCTTCCTTGATACAATTATGCTCTGAGGGTGCGGATAAATGATACTGCAGCATGGCGCTTTTATCAACACTGCAGAAATGCATTTGATTGACCTGTATATCCGCTCTAAAAATAAGCATCTTTTGCCAGGAGTCTGGCAGGGTGATTTGACCCACAGCTCATTGTATGTGAAAGGAAGCAGATTAGTCTGATCAGCTTCCCGGGCTGGGGCAATCCTCTGACTGTTTCGGCACCACCCCTGGAGGCTTCCGTGAAATTGGAGGAGATAAATATGTTGAAGAGAGGCGCCAGCCATTCAGGGGTTTAACCAAGCAGCGCAGTAGTATTTTCTACAATGCCATCTTATACTGGAAACTGCACAGGGAATCACGGATGAGCGAGTTGTTTTAGTGGGTTAGTTTCTCCACAAAATCGCCCTGAGCCTGTGAGCCCTGTTCCTACTCCGGTCGAACTTTGGGTTTTTTGGGGTGGTAAAATCGTTAAAAAAAAAAAGTTTTCTATGTTTATTGAGCAGGGACAATGTACACAGTACAATATTTAATAAAGATTTAAGCAATATTGAGAATTAGCAGAGTAAATGCTAACCAGACTGTTGCAGCAGAATTAGCCAGCAGGAATTATCTTAACAAGACTTACATAAAACGATTGACTATGTATAAACATACAGTTTGTTCAATACAGTAACTATACAATGCCGATACACATGAAAAACAATAACAGTTCAGTCACAATCAAACACAACCACACAACACACACACACACACACACACACTCCCACTCACACACACACACACACACACACACCACACACACACACAGGTGCCGAACTGTCAGACCATATAACAAACAAATTTGGCATGATTTTCCATCACCTGCTCCTCCGATGTGACGAAGGTTCTGTCCGCGCAGTCACATAAACATGGTTCTAACTGATGCGAGCTGTCGTGGATAGTCAGAGTGGAGCAGGTGTTAAATGCCTGGCTCACCTTGAGAGCAGGTGATGAGCCGGAAACATGTCCTGTGATTCACATCAGCAGCCCCACACCACGGCCACAGCTCGCCTCCGTAACCTTCAGGTTTCACAGGGCTCAAAAAAATGACTCACACGCATCTTCATGAATCTTGCTTCCTACTTACTTAAATTCCCCTACACTTGCTTTTATCACATTCAAGATAACAACATTTTACATCAATTTAAAAGGTGGAGTCTGTGATTCTGGAGAATGTTTTTTGTCAAAATTAGTGATTATCTTATTGCGTTCTGGTAGCTGTGTGCGCTGAAAAAAAAATCCAGTGTTAATACACAGCCTAGGCTCTGTAAACGGACATTTTGCTAGCTATGGAGTGTCCACTTTTGTTTACTACCAGTTTACAGAGCCTAGGATGTGTATTTACACCAAGTTTTTTATCACACACACAGTACGATACAGGTAGTGGATCATGAGGACATATTCAGATTTTAACAACAAGCGTTCTCAAAACAACAACAAAGGCTATTCTCTATTATGTAAATGACTTTGTGCTACCTTTCATTGTCTATGAAAAGTGCTATATAAATACATATTTGATTTTGATAGAGTGTTGAGATGTGAGGGTAATTAAGTTTTCAGTCTAGAGAGAGTATACAACTGTCGGAGTCACATCTTAAATGAAGGTGTAAGCTGTGAAAAACACAAAAGAAAAACTTGGCTTGTCAAACACTCTTGTGCTGCGGCGTACAATGACAGTTAAAGCCCTTTAGCATAAACAGTCCACGAAAAAGCAGCGCTACACTAAAGCTAACAATTAGGCACCTGAAACTTGAACAATTTGACATATTGTAATTTCATCTCTCCCGTTCACACAGGCGAACCAACAACACACACACACACACACACACACACACACAACACACACACCAAACAAATGCTCCAACCTTTAATTTCAATCTTTTTTTTTTTGTTTTTATCCCCTGACACTTGTGGGTAATTAAAAGCAGTGAGCAGCAGGTTTTTAAACACAGATTAGGCCTGAAGGTAATTAGCTATAGGCCCATTGCAGTAATGACTCCCCCACTGAGTCATGTGGGCAGGAGTGTGTGTCAGTCACAACCTCCCACCTTGTCTAGCAAAGTCAACAGCAACTTGTCCCTTCTTCCAGTATACACTTCCCTTTTTTCCGAAAACGCCATCTGTCCAAAACTCTCAACTCTGATTACCCAGAAAACCCTGAACGCACCGCGGCCAAAAGGTTGGCTGGATTCAGATTGAGAACCTCTCACCATTTCAAAACGACCTCAATTATATCAGTGAAGTAGCTCGTCCTCCACTTCTTTTTTTTTCGTTTTCGTTTGGAAATCAGTCAAATGAGAAGAAGAAAAAAAAACATGGCCGCACTCCTCAGCCCTCCACTATACTGTATGTTGTTGTGGCTGTTTTTCGTGAGAGGCTGGGCTGGGTGTTAAGATGGAAAATATGTAAAATGTCCCATCTGTCGCGTGTTTAATGGCTGGATTCTTGAGCTCTAATCGTACAGAGGGAGGGAGTGCCAGTATGGAGCAGACAGCCCCATCTGCTGGCCACTGCAGAGAGGAGGGGAAGAAAAAAAATAAAACACACATTTTTTTTCAACTTGCATCATCATCACCATCTCACTCCACTCTCTCTCTCTCTCTTCTCTGCAGCCGCTCCCTCACACAACATCCAGACAATCAGCACTTTGCACAAAGGAGTCTGGCTAACACCTGGCTGTGGGGCTCCAACGCATGATTATCGATCGCTTGTATATGATTGATGAGGATTCATCTCTGTAATGTCCACATTCATTAATCACAAGGCCAAAATATGTGTAACTAACAATGAGAACAATGTTGAACTAGTTTAAGACATAGGATTATCATCATATGATTAAGCTGCATTCCTTTTACCAGTAATGGAAGCAAGAAAAGCTGATTATGGAAGATTGAAAACATGTTCAAGCAAGTCATTGGCTTGATATAATAAATGACCTGAATGGTTAAAGTGACTACAGGGAACTTTCAGTGTTTGTTGATGTAGTGCCTCCATTGGACACAATTGGTAGTGTTCTTACAAAACCAGCACCTGTTTTCCTAAAGATATTTGCTAGCACGTGCGGGTGGCGCATGCATTTGTTTAGACGAGTGAAAGAGAGACAGCAGGATGCATTGCGATGAGGTTAATGTACTTATGTATATGTCAGATTTATAATGATAATATATGGATGGTGAAGCAAAGTTTGATTGAGTACTGTTCGGGAAACAACATAAAGCAATTCATCTAAGTTGGTGGGGATTTGAGCAAAATACATTCATAATATTATAATATCGGTATATTTTCATAATATCGCTGATGTCTTGTTTGCTGTTACATGTCATTTATGATCATCAGAGGGAAAATTAGACTGTTTCATCAATGTTTAAAAGTTCCTCGTAGTCACTTTAATCAACTATAAAAACACTAGTTACACAGTCAGTCGTTTTCTCCATCAATTGATTAATTATATCAGTCAGCACTGTCATTGAATGAGCTTGTAAAGGCTTCGGGGATTTAATTCAACCTGTGCCAAGTACAACAAGAGCTAAAAAAAGAAACAAACACGATTCCACATGGAGATATATTCATATCACCTGCAGCACTTGGTTGTCTTGATGTCTGAAAAAGTCTAAAATACTCAGGTTGAGGCTAACCGTAGTCTGGCAGGCTTTCGACGTTTTAACACACACACACACTAAAACACACACAGAGGCAGGTGGTTGGTTTTTTACAACGAGGCTGTGCTACCCACGGAGCGAGGGCTCGGGCTATTCACATTAGCATTTCATACACAGATAAGCTTGGCCTTTTCTCGCTGCCAGGTAGATTCCCTCATGAGCGGATGAAGTGCAAGAGATTTGGGTATTTTGAATTTTTTTTTTTCCCCCGCAGATGCTTGCCACATTGCTTTTCAAGTGCCCACTGTAACTCCTGTGAGAGGGGGAGAAGGGGGGTGTTGGGAGCACCGGCAGACATATACACCAGCGTATTGTCCTCATAAAGAATAAAGCTGGCGATAGTAGACATTAGAGACAGAGGTTTTAGGGAGGAGCAGATGTATGGGGAGTGTGTGTTCTGTCGTGTGTGTGTGGGCTTCTGGGACAAGATTGTTTTCACGCTGACATTTTATTTCTGTTTTCTTTCCCCCATCGAACCAAATGCTGCTAAAAGCTAAAACTGCTGCAGGACCCATAGGGAACACAGAGCGATGAATAAATTAAAACCAGCACAATGTGAATCACACATTTCTCACTTGAATTAGAAGATTCTCTCACAGTTTATTTCTACTCTCTCTTAATCCCCGGCAGGGTTTTCGATAATGTAAATTTAAAAGAAAAAAAAAAGTTTTATTTTTGTTCAGTGTGTGAAAGCATGTCTTTTGTAAATCCATTGCAAGGCCTGCAAATATCAGCCTGGGTAATCTATACATTATTTTCTCGATGATTTGGATTCAGCGTTTCTAATCACCGTTTTAAAAATGCCCATACAAATGTTGTAGGGCCCATAATCATGTCAAGAAATGAATTGACATTTGAGCTGGAACTATAGGTACTTAGAATGATTGAGTCCAGCAATCAAGGCTGCGCTCCTAAACAACACAAAAAAAACTGAGGGATATGTGTTGTTGCATAGTAATCCAGACTCAACGGTCTAAGTCAACAACATGTTTACTCCAATTTTGGCAGAGCATCTTTCAATGCATGCTGTGTATAAATAGAAATCTGCTTAGTTATGTGCAGATGAGTGAGTTTGAGTCCTAATTGGAGAAGAGATCTTGACTTAAATGCATTTTTTTGAATATATGTGAAGGGGCCGTCAGTGTTCAAGACACATGAGGTGTCTTTTCATCGCTTGGTTAATGCTAAATACATCTCTGCTGGTGCAACCACTTCAATATATCTGCCCTGTGAGAGTGAGATTGTGTAGACATATGAACGTTTTTTTTGTTACAGTGATTGATTATGAAGCCATACTAGGACTAATATGAACTCAAATGTATATATAAGTTCTGGTATTAGCTGCATGTCAGGCTTGAAATGAGGCTCCTGGCACAGAGTGGTTGACTTGTATAGGCGCACTGAGATCCATTTCAATACATGGAGAGCTGTGTGATGTTTTGGCACACGCTGAGACAGTTTGGCAAACAGTGCGCTCGCTCACAAGCACAAGCCTTGGGGGCGAGGAAGCGGGGCGGGCAGACATTGGTACAAAGTGAATTGGTTCCGTCACAGTTCTGGAGTCAGTTTTGCTTGAACGCTATTCCAACGGAGCTGGAACATTAACAGCAAGTAGAGCCAGTGTTGACTGACAGTATGCATTGAGAGATATTTGATTATTTCAGAAAATACAGTGCAATGAAACAGAAGTCAATAACTACAGCAAAGACAGACGTTCTGTTCTTAAAGCTGTAGTGCATAACTGTTATATACGTATATATACTGTATATAAAACAAGTTATGCACTATATATTTAAAGTAGAACACGGGGAAAAGGCTAAGATAGGTGTAACATCATTCCTTTTGTGTGTCTACTCTGACACACACACACAACACACTATCCACATGCACTGTAAATACCCCATGAGGTGTTTTTTATAATAGAATGTAAACTTCAATAATATATATTTGCTTTCCTATTTTCGGAGGGGTTATTCAAGCGGCATTACAATTCCAGATGTCTTCTTAACACTAGTGGACAGCTCCCCCGCCCCCCCGGCTCGCCACTCATCCACTTCAGATCTGTGAATCAGTAGGGACACCCTGTCTGTCTCCCTCACTCTCTCCTTCTCACCTTCAACCTCCACCTCATGAGAGGGTTGTCTCTCTGCACGCTCCAATTAACATCTCCCTCACATTTTCCCGGGCTCTGCGGTGGCACGCGAGGGGTGACCAGGGGTCTGACAAGGTGCACAGAACACTAATGTTTTATTGGCGCCACACACCCGGCACCAGGGGGGGTTCCTCTTTGCACTTTGACTACAACAACTTAAGTGACGTGACTCTGTTGGCAAACTGCAAGACTTTTGAGTTGAGACTGAGTTTGTATTGCACTGAACATCACATTGGCAGGTAGTATACTTAATAATCTACAAATACTGAATTACATTTTTTTAAGAAACCCATACAATTCCCCATGCATTGTTAGATGACTTTTTCGTACAAATGGAAACATGGGTATCTCATGGAAATATGTCTGAGATGACTGGTTTGTTCTTATACTCTATCTTGAAAGATGTAGCCACACAGTAGGTCACTTTTAAAGCTTAGTGTGTAACTTATGTGGCCCCGTGAGGAGTTCTGAGTAACTGAGCAGCACACAGATTTTTTGGAGCTGATTTGGCAATGCCTTAAAGTGAACAACATTTAACATATGACAACTTACACACTATACGTACTTTACTTTTTTTTGAATTTATTTCTATATTTTGGAGTAAAACTGACATGAAGCCGCCTCATAAGCAGGGGTTAATCTCTCTAATTTCTATTAACATGATTATATCCTTCTGAACTCTCGTTGCCAAATGTCTAATAGTTTATTTTGCACACATTGTTGAGTATAAACGTGTTCCTGAAAAATGCCTAGAGCTTGTAATTTGAATCTAGAGCGGGGATGAGTGTGATAAAAGATGTGCCAAGGTGAATAAAACACAGGCCTTCCCTTGAAGAATATCTTAAACCTCCCATCGTGTGAACTAAAGGCAAAACTGAAGCTTTTTGAGCAAAGAAACACAATCAAATACTGAGAGGCAGCCCCTCAGGATCCCAGACTAAAACGCGATGTGATTACATAACCACGGTTCATCCTTAAGAGCTAATATAAAAAGGGAAAAGTCAGGATGGAAAGCCAAACCCCCCCCCAATAGAACATTAACTATTCATGCAGCATATTGTCAATCAAATGACTTCCGTTTCCGTGCTTTGCAAAGACATTCTTCCCTTGAAACGTTGAGCAAATATGCAGACAGAGAATATTTTCATCTACATCCCACCTTAGCTGTATTGTTTTGCCACAGCTACTTTATGCTGTGAAGCCTCTGCATTGTATTATTGTCTAAAAGTCAACTACGATTGTAGGTGTTAATTTTGTTTTATGTTATTGTATTTATACGTTTTTCACATATTCCACACTAGGCTACATCTGTCTCAAACTCTGAGTGTTCTCTACCATGTAGGGCAGAGCAGTGTTTATATAAAATCCCATTAAAGCAACAATGTGTTGCAGACTTTGCCGACGTGTTAAACATTGTGATGCTACAAGCTGTTATGTAATGGCTGTAAAGTTCTGACTGCACTCAAAATTGGAGGAAGAAATTGTGTTTTTCAACATCTACTTAGCATGGATGACGTATTTTTGGGAAAAAAAAAAAAATGTACGGGCGCTCCGGTGGCGTAGTGGATAGACCGCGTACTATATCGGCTCCGGCCTTCGTTGCAGTGGTCACGGGTTCAAACCCGACCGTGGACCTTTACTGCAGGTCATCCCCCCTCTCTCTCTGTCTCCCCATTTCAACTATGTACTATCTAATAAAGCTTGAAAATGAACCCCTTCAAACAATAGTGAGCTTGTGATTCAATGCACAAAGGACAAACCCTCAAAACTTAGGGGTTTTAAAGAGACAGGACAATGTATTTATTCATTTATTCAACTCAACAGAGACACTTTTATCTTCAGTGTTTTCCCTTCAGGTCAGAATCACAGTCCTCTAAATGCAAAGGCCTCATACAAATGCTCAGTCACGATCAAACTTAAAGTCGCTCTCATGGTAGTGCTGAGTGTTCTTTAAAGAAATGCTTTGCCGTCCATCTGTCACTGACAGTGAGAGCGGGAGATCAATCATTCCACTGCTGCTGCTTTCGCCCATACTGAAGAAATTCAGTAGTGCAATAACGCCAGCGGGATGCAGAGAGCTCTATAAGAAATGAAAGTCTAACTTAAAAAAAAAAAAAATTGCAACGGACGACAAAGGCCAGAAATGCTGAGTAACGGCAAGACACTGCAGGCAAAAACGTAATGTGTCTTATTTCACACTAGTATGAGTAAAAGGTCCTAAATGTACATGTAGGTGTGTATTTTACTAAACCATGTCTGTTTGTGTCTGTATATATATTTGTTTTTATATAGCCATCTTTAACGATCATTGTCTCCACATTTTTCTTCCAACACTCTGAACCAAACATCTCAACTTTGAAAGCACTATTCTGAAGGTCATTAATGAAGGATTTGTCCATGTGTTGTGATTGTGAATGGCCTTTTATGATACATTATGTCTGGAACTATTTATATTTTGATGAGGGTCGTACAGTTGACCAAAGCATTCACTTTTAGTTGTCATCTTTTGACCTTAACTTTTGAAAGTAGACACGGATTCCCTTTTTGCATTCGATACGCCGTTTATATTCCTACTATCTTTTGCCAGAATGTGGGATTTTATTCCCTAAAATGGGACCGAAAGGCAACAATGCAAATTCCCAGCAGGAAACTACAACAGAGAAAAACAAAGGAAAAAATGCTGTGTATTAAATCATTCAATATTGTGATGGAATTTGACCCCTGAAATAAAATGTCGCCTTTGAAAGACGACACTGTTAGCAGTGTTTGACAACCAGAATATATGTCAATAACTAGATATGATGGCGACAAGTGCACTTTATTGATATTTATATAGCAGACAGACAATATTAATCGCATGAGTATCCTCCATAGCTTGATCAATGCTATGTACTTCACTGCTGAAAAGAACTGTAACTGAAAATCTTTACTGGGATCCGTTTAAACTTGACACCGGGTCATGTGGAACATATAAAAGTTGCAGACAGGAGTGTATCATAAATGAAGCCATGGACTTAAATGTCAATACAATTGATTATGTTGAGTCTTAAATGGCAAAGGCACATTAGTCCTTATCCATTTATAAGATTCCCTAAGAGATGCTGTAGGAGAAATAATGCATTTAGTTTTTCAGGATGCACTTGGCGAATAATTGAATTTAGTGTATCCCACTGTCTGCCACATATGGTCTGTGAAGCTGTTACAATGCAGTTTGAAACAGACATGCAGGCAGACGAAAGAGGCAATCTGTGAGATTCTTATGTGATGTAATTAGATTTGTGTTGCAAAGGTGGTGCCAAGCAGTCACTTTTATACAAACAATTGTGTCAATAAAGACGCAAGACTTCCTCAATCAGTCCTGCTCATGGTAGCCATGGTTCCTACATCCAATGTATTCCGAATGAAAAGCTAATGCTGCCGGAATTTTTTTAATCTAATATATCCTGTATGTTCAATGCTCAGTCTGAGATCGTGTGGTGTGTGTGGTGTGTGTGTGTGTGTGTGTGTGTGTGTGTGTGTGTGTGTGTGTGTGTGTGTGTGTGTGTGTGTGTGTGTGTGTGTTGTGTGTGTGTGGGGGGGATGAAACAAAAAATCATACATTTATCCATGTAATCCATAATATAACATCTCAGTGCAGCATTAGAAGTAGGGGATTATTTTACCTCAAGGATTTAAAACAAAGATGGCTTCAATGACAGCACCTATCAAAACCTTCCCCTTTTTTTCTGAGCCATATTTCTTATTTGCTGAACACCTCTCCATGTCATTGTCTGTCTGAGTTGGTAGACAGACAGAGGCAGCGAATGGCCACTTTTCAGTGTTGCTATCTGTGAAGAGACTGTTCATGTTGGTAGGAAAACATGATTCATCTTTTTGGAGTGGTACACTTTTGCCATTGTGCTTTTTAGGGAACAACAATCCACTGCTCTCTACTTCCTGTCCACTCTGGTGCTATAGTGATATGATTGAAAACACAATGGTGGCCATCATCACACTTGTAGCCACCTGAGGTGAACCATTTCTGCATGCGCCATTACTTCTTGATGCACCTCGCTGGCGCCTGAGATTGATTTGGCATGATCCAATGAAAAAGCGTTACACCGTAGGCTCTTAACGAGGGCTGCTCAGGCAATATTTATTTTTAGTTGTTTCCACTTCCATGAAGTTTGGGGGGGAACTTGTGAAAGAAATCTCAAGCATCAGACGCTGAGATGGCCTGACATTTAATCCATAGTGAAGGTCAATCTTTAACAAATACTGGGTTCAACTAGCCTGGTGCTACCAGACCATCGTACTTCATTTCATTTGTACAGAAGGTCTGGAACTGCTCTATTTGTTGAACGTTCACTCACTTGGAGGCGGGTGTCTGTTGAAGTTTATAAACTATTGGATCTGCCCAGTGCTACTCTGGATCAGCCAACCAATCGCATAACGTTTGGTCGCAGCATTCAACTGAAACTGGAGCGCGACTTCGACGTCATCGTTCTCAGCCACTCTTCTGTTCGCTGATTGGACGGCCGGAAATTTTCCTGAGCTCAAACACGTGAATTCACCGCAGCCCCAGACTGACTACTGAAGGGAAAAATGAAATTTGGGCGGAAGTAGGTAGGCGGGCGGAGCCAGGCTGGGTTCAACACTTCTGATAAAGAAATTTGAGAGAATGTTTTCTTTAGAGTCATCCCTGACCGCTACATATCTATGTCAGTCCAACTTTAGAAAAGTCCAGAGTCACAGAAGACTTAATACAACAGCTTGATAGGCTACGTGAGTATAGTAGTATTCCTTTGTGATGAGTAAGGAGCTCTTTGCAATTCTGATTAATATGAACATTTTTGACCATGTTATGCCTTGATGGGGGAGTCAGAAAAAATATCTGATCAAAAACAGTGCAATGTTGTCCTTTTTTTGTCAGAAGCGGACTGTAGCTAACTTACATACTTATTGTTAACTGTGTGATCTAAAACTGAGCATGAAATGACAATTAGTCAATGGCGCCGCCACCACCACCGACTTGACACCACGCTGAGCGATGCAAAGCGATTAAGTTGTCTGCTCCGCTGAGAGCTGTGTGACTGATAATTGCACAATAGTTCACAGTTGAGTTGACACAACACTTGAGGGGGAAGGTTCCGTGTGGCATGGTGTCAAATCAAAGATCCCAGTGATTTGACATAAATGGGTATTGTGACAATTTGCAAGGCCCATAACTTTCTGAGGTTTCGCTTACTAATTCTCAAATTGCCATCGGGAGATATAACCAATAGGAAAAGTTTGGAGACAATCTTACTTTTTTTTTATTCGATTTTGATTATTATCAATGATTTTGTTCAATAACTGTATTTAATTGTATTTCTATTATTTGCTTATTTTATCAAGTATGTTTTATTTGTTCTCTTATTTTTCTTTTATGGTTACCATGCCTGTTTTTCATGTTAATTCCATTTCTATTCCAATGTAAATCTTGTGATGCATACTACTTTTATTTATTTAAGTACTTCAGCATGTTTCTTGCATAAAAGGTGCTATACAAATAAAGTGTATTCTAATATAATCATTATTAATACATCATGGTGTTTAAACAGTGGGGTCTGTTTGTAGGGGAAAAAATAGACTTGTCTCATGAGTCACGGTCTTGCGTGAGATTAACAATGTTGTAATTAGCTTAGTGCCCTTTCAAACAAGGAAACAAGCACAGGCGGACAGAAAGGCGTAGCACTATATCAACAAAGGGAGGTGTAACCACGGTGTAGTGGGACACCTTTGTCCTCTGAGAACATGTTGTTTGAGGTAGATAGCTTTCAGGCAGGGTGTAATGAGAAACTACAAGTCAGTTATGCACGAGATATAACTGGAAATCAAAATGACCAGAATCATCATTTGATCTGGAAAGACCATTACATGAATGCAGAAAATCAATCAATGACAATTTCCACAATTTAACATTGAAGCCAGTCATCAAGGGCACGTTCACGCAAGCTTTCTCTCTTTGATCATCTTTATCATTGTAGATGTTATGTAGCTCCTTGCTCTGGTTAATACTAAGCTATCATTCAAGGCTCCACTCTTCCTATTGGCTTTTGTCATAATTATCATATAAGTCTGATGCATTAGTTATGAAAAGAGTATTTATTCTGGCCCCGACTGTGTGTGTTCATCTATTCCTAAGCCTCTAAGCCTATTTATTATTCTACCAAATCAGCTGGTGGTCTATTACTTTAAATGCTGTCCTGAAGGTCTAGGCTGTTCCCACTTGCTAGATTGAATTGAGAAATTGCAGAATCCAGAACATCTCAAGTTCCAACACAAATTATTAGGCTTTTTTTTGGAACTCAATGGCATGTTTTTGTTGTTGGCTTGAAGAGCATCCAGGGAGTCAGTTCTATAGACAGAACACTTTTAAAGATACATTGCTTATGTTTACTGAGGTAGTATAGTTGTGATGGTTCATTCATTCATTGAAATCAGTTATAATGTAGTGCTGTTCCCAACCAAGTGCAGTTTTAATGTGGTAAAAGTGAGTGATAGTGGTAAAAAATACTATGCAAAAACAAGATTGACATGATCATGGATGGTTTTATATTTTCAGTGCATACCACACATTGTATGTGTTTGCAACATCATCAGACTCCTTATGTTTAGCCCATTACTGAAACAAATCCATAATGTTGTTGACTGATTAACCATTCAAGACAATTATCAAACAACAATGCTGAACATTTGAATCCTTCCTCAAATGCAAGGATTTAACGGGGGAAACCATTTGAATGTCTCCCCTGCACAGTTTTCATTTGATCATATGTAAATAGCATTTGCATGTTGTCTGCATTGATGTCAGAGCCCAACGCAGCCAAATGCTTCGCACAGGGGAGCCATTCTGTGAACTATACAGCTGTGTGGGGCAAACAACACACACACAACCACACACACACACACACACACACACACAACCGCTCACACTCAAAACATTCAACTGACAGCATGCTACTGAATCACATGACACTTGCCATTTTGTTCTCCCTCAACATTTTGCAAACACATCAGTGAGGAGGTGATAACCTTGTGAACAAAAAAAAAAAAGAAGCGCAACACACTGACTGGAGATTGGCAGGCATACAATTCTTCCCTCACACCAGACGCCAATCAATGCAACATTAACAGGCAAGGATAGAGCAAAGCATCTGGCACTACTTGGCTCACGCGTCGTCCCACCACACACACACACACACACACACACACACACACACACACACACACACACACACACACACACACACACACACACACACACACACACACACACACACACACACACACATAACAACACACTGAGACACACTGCCCTACACACACACATACGACTGTCAAATGCATTTTCAGACGCATTCAAATGACTCAAAGAGCGTCTTTCTTCTCATTCTCGCCATATAGAGAAACAGGGATCTGCAAGAGAAGAGAAGAGCAAGCCCGACTCTTTACATAGCTGCTGCGGTCAATGAAGTGGACTCCTGTTTCCTGCAGTGCGCGTAAATTTCGGTCTGGCTACACTGATGCTTGGCGCGTATCAGGGGGATCGGATAGCCTCCAACTCCCACTCCAGCAACCCTGTCCATCATTCATTACAACTCCGTGCGTGTGAGTGTGTGTGTGTGTGTGTGTGTGTGTGTGTGTGTGTGTGTGTGTGTGTGTGTGTGTGTGTGTGTGTGTGTGTGTGCAAAAAAAAACACCCCAGGCTTTTCCACCTGGCGCATGCGAGCCAAGTCGCTACAGCCATACAGAGCGAGTGCGCACCACTTCTGTCCATCTCCTGCGTTTCTTTTCTCCGTTTCTTTTCGTTTGGTGCCCCAAAAATTCCACTAGGGCGCAATTGCAAATTGCTCCTCCAGTCAAACTCACCGCTTACGAGCACGCGCGCACGCACACATTATATCCCGTGCACGTGACTCCTAGGCTATTTATTAACGAGCTCTTTCACGCACGGCACAAACACTACAGTCAATCTATAGGCGATGGCACAGACAGTCACGCGCACATGGTGCAAATGAAGACAACAAAAAAAACTTAGAACTGTCATTCCGATCAGCCTTTAACAGCACCGAGTCGGACTAACTTGTTTATCTCGCTTACCTGTCCGCGTGCACTCTCCTTAACGCTCATGTCCGGAACAGCTGATTAACGGCGAAAAAGACGCACGAGTATGAGTTTGAGTTTGTCCCTCATTTTGTCTCTTTTCCTCGTTCTCCTTTATTCAGTTTCCACCCAGTGCCGCTGCCATCCTCTCCAGGGCAGAGCTTGACTGCAAGACTTACGGGAGAGCCGATACTCTCTCTCTCTCCCCCTCTCTCCCCTTGTGTGTGTGTGTGTGTGTGTGTCGTGTAGCCTATACGTGTGTGTTTGTATGAGCGTGTGTGGGGGGATGGGACTAGTGAGCCGAGCCGGTGCTAGTGTGTGTGTGTGTGTTGTGTGTGTGTGTGTGTGCGCGCATCTCTCCTCCGAAGCATCCTCCAATCCTGCCAGGCTACTGCGGCGGCTCAAGCCGAGGAGAGAGCAGCGATTGGTCGGTTTTCAGATCAATCTACGGCTCTCAGACTCGGACCGTCCCTCATTTCTCCCTTCGCTTAGCTCTTCATTGCTCTCTCTCTGTCTCTCTCCCTCTCCCTATGTCTCTCTATCTCTCTCTCTCTCTACATTATCTCTCTCTCTCTCTTCTCTCTCCCTCTCCTCTCTCTCTCCATTATCTCTGTTAACATGTGACCACATAAGATAGTGATCAGGAAGCGATACCTTAGCCTTATCCCTAACTCGTTTTCTTTTTTTTTCACGGTGCCAGACCTTCCCTGACTGTCCTAGTAGGTCATTCAACATTGAAGAAAACTCTGCAATATCGGCATGTTTTTCCCTCAGTTTTTTTTGAAACAATAATTTAGTTGGATTTACCATTTAATAACTATTTAATAACTATATACAGTTACCAAGACGATCATTTATCTAAATACCATTCTTTATGAAATACACATTATCCCGCTCTCTGACATAATGTTATCAGCGCCAGAAGCGAGGAAGTGATTTTGTTTCAAATCAATCAAATCAGTTGTATTTGTATAGCAGCAGCCCAATATCACAAATAGATAGTTGCCTCAGTGGGCTTTACATTGCATACAGTATGACACCCTCTGCCCTTAGACCCTTAGCTCGGGTGAGAAAAAACTCCCATGCAGTGTTTCTCATTCTTCTTCATTAATACAGCGGCATAACCAGGAGTGTTTTTTTCAATTGAAGAATTGTTCATGTGAATCACTGCATTCTAGATTAATGGTGTCATCTAATTAAGAGTCAACCTCTCGGATGTATAAATACATATAGTTGACAAATGCATTAAAAATAATAAACAACACAGTTCCTAATTAATTACACTTTACAGCATGTTGCACACGGACGTATAACCAAGTGTGATAGCTAATTTCGCTCATAAGAATATACATGGAATATGGTGAGTGACTGAGAGACACACCAATAGGTCCATACGGAATCATCACATATGTAGGGTAGCAATGTACAGTATGAAACTCTCCTAAACTTTCTCTGTTGCCTATAACATGTAGCACACTTAAACTAACATACTAACTAAAAGTTGAAAGAAAATGTACCTCATTTATCATCATCACCGTTTATATTAAGTTTGAGAACTGTGTAGTTGTTCAGAATAGTTATGAGACGGAGGTGGCAATTTATGCAGTGTAATTCAGGAAAAACTATTTCGTAAAATCATTCAGTTTAATTTGCCCGTCTGGCCTTGCTTAGAAAGCCAAAAGAATGAAAAGAAAGAAAAGTGAAGCCTTCGATAGTTTAGAAAAGGAAATTGTGCACATTATGGTGGCTTCTGAGAGTCTCGAGAACAAGTATGAGCGTGTACATGTTCTCACATCTCACACATCTGTATAACAAAATTATTTTGACAAAGCTCTACATCAGGTTAAACATAACCTTTCAATAAAAACTCATTGCTAGGCCAAGCTTTTTATGGAAAAAGAGGTGAAGCGTATGTACTAAAAACTACACAAGTAACCACATTTGGCATAGTAATGAGACATTGACCACACTAGCCCGGTCCTACCAGACCATCACACTACATTTCATTTGTTACAGAAGGTCTGGCAACGCTCATGACAAACGTAAACTGACTTGAAGGGCGTGGTGTCAGTTGAAGTTTAAAACTATTGGATCTGCCCAGTGCCACTCTGGATCTGCCAAACCAAATCGCATAACGTCTGGTTGTAACATACTGTAGTCATGCACTGGCTTCTGACTACAACTGAAACTCATTCTTCTCGGCCACTCCCTCTGTTCGCTGATTGGACCGCCAAAAATCCTGCCTGAGAAAAACCCACTAATATACCACAGACCCAGACTGACTACTGAAGGGAAATGAAATTGAGCGGACGTAGGTAGGCGGGCGGTGCCAAGCTCACAGCACACATCCCCTGTTGACAGAAGCCATGGGTTGATCAGTAGTCAGCCGTCGCTCTGAGGTGAACAGGTGATGCACTGAGGCGTTCAATAAGGCATGACGCTTTGTTTTCAACTGTGTTTTTCGAGATGCTTGGCAATGCTCTCTGAAATTCAAACCTGTATTTACGACCGTACAAACACACACATCCCATCTCAAGTGTCAACATATACTGTGTGGTGTCACTGACAGTCTGTCTGTCATAAGCTCTGTTCCCCCCTCAGGGCATTTCAATGATGTTTGCTGGTGGTATTGAATGCACATATAGATGTAGCATGGACAAGCAATACAGAGGCTATCCAAACCTTGTTTATACCAGCTAGAAGATGTTCTTTTTTCTTTTCTGCAAGCCGAAATATAAAAAATGTGATTCGCAATATTATGTTTCATTAAGTTTAAACCTCCCCCGGGGGTCAAATTAAGTAGCAGAGGCAATACATGCAGTAGCTCCCTATGTCAGACATAAAGCGTCTTATCATTTCACTAGCTCTTTGTTTAAAGTTGATTTTATTTCTTTAACCAACATATAACAAGCTTACTCTCGTATTGCTCAGATAAAAAAAATAGTTTAAACAATATCATCATAATTTTATGTTTCGCTTTTACAGGTATCGAGGGCTTCTTGTGTTGGATTTCAACCCTTGCTTTTGCAGTATGGAAATTTCAAATACATTTTTGTTTGACTGGTGGTGTGATTGTAAATGCCATTGAATGTGATACGTATGTGTAGCTGCATCTCATATCGCTGCTGCCTTATCTAACATTGTGAGCAGAATTCTTCCCCTTGTGCAGAATAATACGCAACACTTCTTTGAAAGTGTTTTTAGGACACAACTTGTATTCTCCTTTCACTTGTATTACATGCCTACATGTTGAGGTACAATCAATTCTCAGCTCATCTATAGGGCACATCCTGGTTTCAAATCCAATATCTTGAACCCCCTTGTTTTTTTGTAGCAGGCTGCTCTGATTCCTTGACATTGACTCTTCCTCTGTTTTTTCTTCTGTCAATCAATTAGTCAGTCTGTCAGTCAGTATCTCTCTCTCTCTCTCTATTTCTACTTCTGTCCTCCTCCCTCTCTCCCACACCCACATTCACACTGTTGCACATAGCTGCAGGTACCCTTGGGCCAGCTGTTGAGTCTGCCTATGAATTCAGCTGTGCTCTCGCTCTCTCTCTCTCTCTCCCCCCTCTCTTCTACCTCTCTCTCTCTCTCGGATCCAAAGGGAAACGTAATGAATAATGAACAAAGCATTGAGAGGAGTGAGTAGCTGGTGGTGGTGGTGGTGGTGTGTGTTGGGGTAGAAGTGGAGATGGGCAGCCCAGCACACAGAAGCCCTTCAGGATCGTACGCAGGACTGGATGGAGAGACTGAATGGAGGGAGGGAGGGAGGGAGGGTAAACTTGTTAGTGTTCGCCCATCAATTAGGGCCCGGCTGAAGGTCTATAAAGTAGAGAGTGTGTTGCAGAGGAGACAGATTAGGCATCCAAGGTGGACGTGTAGAGAGGTAAGGGGTCCCTCGAAAAGTCTCCTTCAACAAGCTGCCTCGAGCTCCATCTATCATCCAGGCCTAGTTCTTATTCCCTGCCAACACACACCTCTGTCTCTGTCTCTCTCTCGTCTCTTCTCTCTTCTCTCTCTCTCTGTCTCTCTGTCTCTCTCTCTCTCTCTCTCCTGGTCCACATCCGACATTGGCACGGCACACGGCTTCAAACACATGCTCTGAAGTGGATGTGCCCGGTATATTAAAAGACGAAAAAAAGTAATGTAATGACTCCTTGAAACTACAGACATTATTTTTTATTTTTTTTATTCTCAGTGTCTTAAAGAAAAACATGATCTTACTTCATGATAGTGAGATGTTGCATCACTGTCAAGTGGTATGGCTGGGTTTGTCTACTTTCTAAGAAATGAGTGTGGCCCAATTACCCAGTTTTAGGTTGAATTCATGACCAGCTTTGTTTAGTGCGGTTGAATTGAACCCTGGAGCTTTTAAGTCGTTGGTGTGGGACAGTCAGGATGACTTGGTTTGGATAGGGAAGCCAAATGCATTCAGGGTATCAAAGGTATTGCATGTGTGTAGCCTGTCCTCACACATACTTCGCTTCAATTCAGTCTGGGGCTGAAGTGTAATCATGGGTATAGACGCCTACACCTTTCTCATCCAAATAACTGAACGTTAGGCTCTAGCAAGTTACCGTTTGCCAGGTACCGGTAGATCCATAGACTACAATATGTAGTGAAGTCGGAATTTCCGAGTTCCCAGTACAAATGGAACGCACCGTCAGAAGCCGGCTCATGACATACGTCACGACCAAACGTTTGCGATTGGTTGGCTGATCCAGAGTGGCACTGGGCAGATCCAATAGTTTTAAACTTCAACAGACAGCCGCCTCCAAGGGAGTGCACGTTTGCCGCATTACAGCACTTCCAGACCTTCTGTACAAATGAAATGAAGTACGATGGTCTGGTATCACCAGCTACATGTGTGGCCTGCTCAAGATAAATGCATGACAGTTCAGCAATAGTTGTTCAGAATTGTCTCAAACCAAAAAGTTAATCATGGCTTTTTTTAATGATGGCAATAACTTTTTCTTAAACTTCAACTGAGCAGTTGTGTTTCCTTATCTCAACCCTACCACAGACAAACTGCAACTGTCATGTGACAATATTGGAAGATTAGAAAAATAATAATAATTGCAAAAAAAATGGTTATATAATGTCATAAAGGGCTGCAGAACCATCAATTCTTAATGTTGTGTCTGGCAAATGTGTTGAGGGCTAGCTTTACATCGCATGAGACGGATCATCTTTCGATTTAGTTTTCACTTGTTAGTTCTTACTGTCTAAGATGAAACTTTATACAAGTGCACGCTTTCAGATAAATCTCATTGACTCTGAAACAACAGTTAAATATTTGGTTGGAAGTCTGACTGATGAAACAAGCTGTATCATCTTGGAAGACCCAGAGTTTTGATTGGTTCTCATATTTGGACATTTCTTGCCTGCGGTTATGAGCACAGAAGTGACACATGTATTTAGATTTTAAAATAGAGACATCCGATTTGCCTAGAACATCACATTAAAGTATGGGGCAGCAGCTCCTTCTTTATTCCTTTGAACACTGCATGTCAAAGGCAAAGACTCATCACTCCAGAAACACTGCAACACTCATACTATGACAAAGTATGTGCCACAGTAGAACTATCCAATAGCCTATAACCAGGAGACACAACCTTGCACTAAACACAGATATCCATTATGATTACATCACACTTCACTGTCATTGACCTGACACTATCACGTTTACATAGATCCACATTCACATCGGTATCAGCTAAAACAGTTTATAATTTCAATCCTCAAAACAAACTGTATGAATTTCCAAACATTATTTTTTTTTGGTTTTAGGATCCCCATAAGCTATTACCATGGTAACAACTATACATCATGGGGTCCACACAAAAGGTAAAAAAAACAAGACATTCAACATTACATAAATACTTAAGCATTGCCCTATACATAACAGGTGTCTTCATGGCATTGGTTTTAGGTAAAGGCAGTGTGTAGCCACCCATAAAGGCACGTCTAGTGTTGTACTAATGCTGTGTGTGTGTGGTGTGTGTGTGTTGTGTGTGTGTTGTGTGTGTGTTAGCAGTGCGTATATATGCGTAGGTTTCTTGGAGACACGGATGTTCCTTGTATACTACCCAGGTTATGCAAGTCTTTCATCTGTACCTTCATCCATAACAACCTGGTGTGCAACCCTTCAACACGGCTCCTCATTAAGCAGTGCAGAGCAAGCATTAGGGCAAACGTAGTTGTAAAACAGTAGTGAACAGGCTATAAACATGTATGACACTGGTACAAAGTGCACCGATTCCACTGATGGTTTATTAACGAGGACCAGGAGAACTGCCTTGGATGTACAGTATGCAGTGTGTGAGTCTCTGTAAACACAAATGCATTTCGTTAACGACACGCTATAGTGCTTTAAGGGTTTAGGTATTGATCAGAGGGGCCATTCCTCTGCATGTTGTGTTTTTTTTCTCACTGACGGGATTGTAATGACAGTCAGTAAATCATTGTGCCAGGTGGGTGGGTGGGGGGGGGCTAATTGCTGAAGAGCTTTTTAATGACACACCGAGATTACGATGTGGGACAAGTTTGCAAGCGATTAACATGGCAATTTTTTGAGGTGTACCCCGAAAAAAAAAGCAAGCGTGTATTTTTTTTTTTTGCGGTGCAAGCTGGATCTGTGGACCCTCCATATATAAGAGGCATTTTGGGTCAATTAATCACAGCTAAGCAGAACTCGGGGATTATGCACTTGAGCGAATCTCATTTCAAGCTGCTGGTTTTGGGGTGGGTGTGTGCGCGGGAGTGCTATATGGACACAGACAAATGTCGGGAGGCAGCGAGGCTTTTTTTCCGCTGGTGCCTGGGAGAAACGCCAATCTGTGCCGAGAATTGGATCGGGGATTTTGTTTGTCATCATCACCAACGTTGAATCTATTTTATACGTGTTTGACGAGCATCAAGGTTACTACACGGTCCCCCCATTAAAAATCCATATACTACTCTTCCCTTTGAGTACCTTTTGTACTGCATTTTCAAGCTTTATTAGATAGTACAGAGTTGAAACTCCCCCCTTTGAGTACTGTTACCCCCCTGAGCGCTTTACTCAGCCAAAACAAATCGCTGCTCTCCAAATCAGACAAATAGTTGCTTTTCGCTGCTGCTGCTGCTGACTCCAAAAATGTATTGTTTCATCTTTGAGATGCATCAAACGTCTTGATGATGAATATGTAGCCTCTCAAAGGCTGCAAGTCTTTCTCATCTACAATGTATGATACTGTAGTTTCAGTTAGATATGAACAATGGATGGTAGGATGATATATATATTACATATTTGATCCGATATTTGCAAACTTCATAATAAAAAAATAATGATTAAAAATATTTTTTGGCATTTTTATGCTTTTATTGATAGTGTAGAGACAGAGTTGAAATGGGGCAGAGAGGGGAGTGACGTGCAGAGAACGACCACGGGCTGCTGGCCGAGGCCCATGGGGGGGACGTCCTGCCAACTGAGCTAAGGGCGCCCCCGCAAACTTCATTATTTCTGTTGTCCTGACCTCACAGATGAATGAAAACAGCAGAAATAAATATGTTTTCATCTTAGGCTTTCCATATTCCCAACCCGCACATTATACTCTCATTAATTATGAATTCACAATACAAACACAGTCACTGCTGGGTGAGGATTGAGGGGAAAATGTCAAGAGTCAATCTGTTTTACACACAGCGGGGAATGTTTGTGTGTAAGAAAAGTGAAAGTGTTAATATGAGAACCCCTAAAGCAACTGCAAATCAAATCCGACACGTAGCATTAGCCGTGTAATTGGAAACATAAAAAAAAAAAAAAAACAGAATGGAGTAATTGACTTTCAAATCCACATATATTTGCACTCATGTATATCTATAGAGTGGCCAACAACCTGGGGCTGCTCTGAGTGATGTCTAAACACAGGAAATAGTGTGAGTTAGTGGAGAGAGAGACACTGTGGAGAGTTCCAACTCCTAATGGGCCGGATGCACTCTGACTGAACAATGGAGCGGCTGCTAATGAAAACAAGAGGTACAATTATAGAAGTGGGCCAAGACATTTAAGTCCCTGACAAAGTACTGAACAACTCCTCCAAATACACTGCATGGCTAAAGGGATGAAACTATCAATTTGGTTAATAATACAATTTGAAGAAAATTGTGGAAAAATGTACACAAATGGGAAATGAGACCTTGTGTCCACAGTTAGTGTCTTGAAAAGAGTATGAGTCATTCACTGTGAAAGAGAGGGAACAAAAATGACATTTAAACACTGGATGTTCCACAAAATGTTTCCTTTTTTAGAAAAGCTGGTGGCATGTGAATTCATACTTTTGGAAATATTAATATTGAGGCGTAATATCCAGGTGTCATTACTTTGCTCTTGGTGTTTTATACATTAACATTAGGGACGATGAATGGTTATTTTGTAGTCAACTCATCAGGATGGCGATATTGGTGGAATTCTGAAAATATCAATAATGCAAAAGACAGGTTAACCTATGGCTAAAACCATGATTTGTCCATATTCTTTACCAGTCTTACTTCAGCTATATCAAATCTAGTGGGTTTTATGACTATATTCCCCAAACATCCATTCACTAATTCCTTCTGAAATCCATATGGTACTTAAATGTTACGCGTTTGTGACCTATACAACACCTTTGGGAGTGAACATAATACATTATGCAGTAATTATATTCCTGTCAAAACGGTACAGTCAACACTGTTAAGTATAGCACAGACACCTTATTAATATGACACAAGGTCCGCATTCAAAATGCTTTACAATGATATAAAACGATTCTATTGAGAAATGACTTCACAGAATGTGAGACATGCACAATGCACATGTAGGAAAAGCAGACTATAGATGGTTCCCAATAACCTTGAAAAAAAACCTCTTTAATGTATAATAATAAGTCAGGCTCCAACGCACGCATTCCCATCCCACCTGAAGGCTTAACCCAGGGGCCATAGGTCTCTCTGTGGAAACCTTATTCTACTACAACAACCTTGATGACGCTGTCTTTGAGCTGTGCAAGCAAAAGCAGTTATTCTTGAAGTGCTGTCCGCCTTTTCTCTGCCCGCCTCCTCCATTTTATTTATTTTTACATCTGGTTGAGCTCTAAGCTGTGGAGACTTTGTAAAAATACCACTGACCTAAAAGGACATATCCATCTACAATTAGGGGCTATTTCTGCCTCCTATCTGCCCGCTGAGTAAGGTGGAACTCAGTTTCCAAATTGGAGGAACACAAATGGGAAATGAGACTTCATGTCCACAGTTAGTGTCTTGCAAAGTGTATGAGTCATTCACTGTGACAGAGAGGGAACACACATGACATTTAAACACTGGATGTTCCACAAAATGTTTCTTTTTAGAAAAGCGGTGGCATGTGAATTCATACTTTTGGAAATATTAATATTGAGGCGTAATGTTCAGGTGTCATTACTTTGCTCTTGGTGTTTTATTAACAATATCCACCTCAATCATACAATCATTTTCACTAATGTAACATTCAACTAAAAATGCAATAAAATACACTAAAATACACTCTGAAATGTGCCAATCTGCGCAGTTTTTACTTTTAAATCAATCATGAAGTACATTTTTCTGGTACACTCAAAGCTGTAAAGACAAAAGCATAAGCTTTGTACTGTAAGGCAAGGGTGTGCCCCCTTTGTTTAAATACCCTTTGTTTCCATACCAGTTTACAGAGCCTAGGCTGTGAGTTTTGCCAACAAGTATTCTCCAGAATAGCTGACTCCACCTTCAACTTACTATTTCTTCCAACTGTAATAAAAACATATCATTGTAAAAACATGCACAGTAAATGCAACTGTGTAGTCTTATTTCTTCTGGTTCTTACTCAAACTGAAAGGTCACATTGTTGGTTCTTCTGTAACATGGTATCCCAAACCCCTTCCCCATTGATTTGTTGGCTTTAGTTTCTGTCTGACAAGACTGAAATGTAGCCGTGGATGAATTATTTAACATTTCACATGGCGAGGTATACACCATTTGACATGCACTGTTGTGTGAAGCCTGTTTGTGGGACTCAGCAGGATGGCTATACTCGCCTTCTTACAGCAATGCCTACAAGAGAGTATAATGGAACATTTGCAGCGTGATGATACAACTATAAGAGTCAAAGAGTACACATGCTTTGCAGGTTAATGTTGGAAACTGTCTGGCTCCTGCCTCCAGCATCGCCCCAAGGATATCTGTCCTCCCATACATACAGCGCTAGTTTGTTGAGCTACTGCAACCAATCAGGGCCGACTTTAAGAGTTATGCTTCACACTCAGACACTCAGCATGTGGAGCAGTGATAACTACATACCTCACGCAATTTGCAAAAATAGCCTAGTTGTCATATTATATGCATTTCGTACTTTATGTCAAAATTAGAGTCAAAGGGTGTTTGCATAAGTGTGATGCTGTCATTGTCAATTCAATGTCTGAGCCAACAGGAGACTGTGTCTGTTTTTATAATGTAGATGTAAATGGTTTTCAATTGAGCATCCAGACAAAGTACAGTTTAACAGATATGAAACACACTAATACCTCTATGTGTGTCTCAACATTCCAATAACAATGCATTCACTAAGCTTGTAGTGTTAATTGTCAGTTTTTTAATGACATCATAATACTAAACTGTTACAAGGATGTGTTGATGTAGAGCATGTGTGCCCACAAACCTTCTACATATCAGTTAAGATTAAACAGTAAATTATAAACATTATTCCAATGTTATCATAGTATTGCAGATGTACAATTTGGGCGACTGTGGCTCAGTTAGTAGAGCGGGTCGGCTGATGATCAAAGGGTTGAAGGTTCGATCCCCGCCCTGACACCTGTGTCATGGTTGTTGTGTCCTTGGGCAAGACACTTCACCCACCTTGCCTCGTGTGAATGTCGATAGTTAGCCTGCTATGTGTGTGTGAATGGTAACGTGGGAAAGGAAAACAGGTCTCCCTTGTAAAATAGTCTTCGGCCTCAATGGGATTTACCTGTATAAATAAAAAAACAATTAACAATGCAATTAAGAGATGTTTGACGTGCAAATCTTAAGTTTGTCTATGTTTTTCTCTTTTCAAATTCACGTCAACATTTCTTTATATTTTTCTGTTTGCAAATATTGTCAAAAGTGTCTCAACTACATCATGTGAACTGCAATGAAGTGGTGTTAAAGTTAGGACTGCCTCCTACAAACTCTGTCATCGGGACTAATGTGCAATCAATAGGGAAATCCTATTGTTATGGATGAAAAACAAGACAACAACAATTTGTGATGGGTCTTTTTTTCTATTATATATATATATATATATAATATATATAAGTGAAAACCTAGGCATTAAATCAACCCACTCTCTGTTCTTAACATAGTGACAGGCAGAGCTGAAGTGCACTGCCAAGGTTCCTATTCTTATGGGACTCATCCAAAGTAAATGGGCCTGTGCGGTCATGTAAGGTGTCTAAACACACAGTATTAGACTGTGACAGCCACAGAATATGAGACCACTCAACATAAGCACCCCATTGTGCAAACAGAGGTGCCTCACGATGCTCCCGTATATGTGTCAGCTTACGCTAAATACCTGAATGTCTGTAAGTGTTTAAGTTAACATTTAAACAAAAAAATCCCAGTGGGAAGATTAAAATATGCTCAAAAAACTGCAATTTATAGAATACATTATTACATTTATAGGCCATTTGTATAGAATGGAACAATGCATTATATATTATGATTTTGTTTCAAGTTGCATATTGATTTTTGTGTCAATACAACTCAGGTATCGTACCATTGCCTTGATATGAATGAAACCCATCTAGCAGGATACAGGGGCTTACACTTCCATCATCGCAAAATAATGTGGGTATAATCTTGTTTTGTTACAGGTCAGTTGCCTTCCAAATTTACAAAAATCAAACACAAAATGTACTCGGGCTACTGGGGGACTGTTGGCACTGTATTGTTGTCATTTGAGAAATGATGGAATAGTACAAACATGCCTCAACCCGCCTCTTTCCCTGAAAAGTCCCCGCCCCTGCCAACAGCACACAACCCCCCATTTAGCCTTTCAAATGATCCACTTCACTCCACTTAATTAATCCTTTTAACACAAGCGAGCCACATCATGTATAGGTATTATGTCATTACTACTGACAGCTCTAAATTACATTATAACACCGCCCCCCTCAAATTGAAACAGCATTAATAATAGCACGTTTGTTTATTATTGTCATTTTTTTTCCATGGCTGCCTGCGACTCTCTCCCTTTTGCCCTTTGCATCATTTATGTGATCAATACTGGGTGAAATCCAAGACAGGGCTTTAATATCAGGGGCAGGCGCGGTGACCACAGGGCATTGAATCACCCATAATAATAGCTAGGATGAGAGACTGCATGGCGGATGACGGTGAACATCTGATGCATTGAGAAGGATGCCCAAAGAAGTTAGGTCATCTCTATGGATCAACAACCTTTGTGGGACAGCCAATAATAGGATACTATAAGACGGATCGACTCAGCCGGAGCGCACATGCATGCACAAGGTGACTCCACACATGCATCACTGCAAAGCGCGTAGAAAAAAAGCTCAGTTATAGGATTTCTGGTAGGATTGTATCGGGAAATATTTATGGGGTATGGCTTGCAACTGATGTTTTCGTTTGATAACGTACTGCTTTTTTTTAATGTGAGGACAGTCAAGACAACCCCTAGTCTTCACCGTTTAATGCACACACACAATTTGGTGTTGAGGCTCTGGTAATACGATCGCGTTGAATTCATGTTGATCAAATTTCTATGGCGAGAGATCATGGCTACAAAATAACTTCTATGCCTGCATGAGCTATTGCACTTTAGATTTCTGTATTTTCATAGGGTAGTTATTAGTGCATCGTGATGACCAAGGTGCATCCTTTCCAATACATCTGGTTCGAATCAATGCCAATCCCATCTTTTGTCTATCTTCTCACCTCCTATCAAATGCACTCACATCAAATGAAGGCAGAATACCAATATGAATCTGTCAATTTCAAAAATTCCACATTCTAGAATTGATGCCAAATCTTGTTTCGGTACACGGCGCTGCCAAAGAGGAACGGCCTAAAAATGTCATCCGACATCTTTCAAACGTTCGCTTGGGAGACAGAGAGATCTTCAGGGACCTACAGTATACGTGAGTTATATTTATGGATGGACTTTTGCAGAGCGTCATGGTTCAACAGGTTTACTTTCTGGCAGACAGTGATCGCCCAAGGCTGTCTGTTAGTTCAGTATTATCTGAATAAATAGATACAGAAAACTTGGTGGATTAGATGTTATATTAACATTATGGAACTTTTCACCCTTTTCTCGTCACGAAACAAGGAAATTGACTGATTCTAGACAAAAGAGCTATCCAGCACTTACTCTCTTCTGTAGTATGGCATTGCAAAACAATATAATATGCACCCTTTAAGCTGCAGGAATCACAGACAATAGTACAAATTTTTTTTTAAATAGTGTACTACTATAAAAAGGGCATCCTCCTTCTAAAAACACACTCTGAAGCTCTCAGTGAATGTTGTTCCAACAGAACAACGGAGGTAATATTGTGGAACAGTTGGCTTGCAAGGATACATCTTTAGATTGTAACATTCAAGTGACCAATTAGAAAAAATATATTTTTTGTTCCACTGAAGTCCCTCTCAGCCTCTGTCTCAGCTTGTGTCCCACACACACACACAACAGCCTACCGCTGCAAACGCTAATGCGCTCTATTAGGGGGTTTGTATTCTCTTCAACCCCTCTCAGACGGTTAAACACAGTTAGTTCAAAGGCACTGCTGGCACGGATACAAGTTACAATTTGAATGGTGGCTCTTAAGAGCTTCTCTCGTTATGCTGAGTCGAGAGCCTTTAATGAAACATGAAGTGACAAGCGTTTTTTTTTTTTTCGTTTTGTTTTCTCTCTACGGCAACACCTCACACACACGCGTCTGAGAGGGATTTGCTGCAGACTAAAGCAGCGGGGGCCCAGCCGTGAGCCTCAACCAAACCGCTCAGTGGGAATCGACACTGTCAGATGTCGTTCACATGAAGAGGAGGCAATGTTGAGACACCTGCGTCACCCACATTGCCCTCGACGCCCAGGCTACAGAGCCCAACACAGGGAATCGGATAGAGGAACTATAGCATGACAGAGGAAAGCACTGGATCCCTTTCAGTAGAAAGGATTTTTTTGTCATGACGTGGCGATACAAAGATACATTTGACTTGCTAGGTTAAGGCATGTTCAACTTAAAGGTGGAGTCAGCCATATTTGAGAATTTCTTGTCAAAATCACCTTTTTGTCAAAATGAGTAAATATCTACTCATGATCCGCTCCCTGTCCGCACTTTCTGTGAACTGAACCTAAAACACAGTGTTATAGCCTAGCTCTGTAAACGGACATGTTGCATCTATGTTGGTCCCCTATGTTTACTATATTTCATACACATTACAAAGCCTTGGCTCTGTATTATTTGTTAGTGCACACACAGTACATACAGGTAGCAAATTGTGAGGAGATATTCACTGGTTTAGACAAAACAATTTTTTGACAACAGGCATTCTCCAGACTCGCTGACTGCAATTATAAGCAAAATAGAGTTTGTTTTTTGACCTACAAAATAGTGAAAATAACTCATCCCAATTATATTCTAATAATATGCTAATGGCAGTTTGGCTTTGAAAGGTGTTGACTAACACACTCAACTAATAACATTATTTTTACCAACGGAGCGGCTTTGTCTGCATGAAATGTTCAAATAATCCAACATCCTTTACTTGGAGTAGGCTGCACATTGTAAAAGCTCTTTTATAACCAGTGGAGGAAACTGTGTCACTTGGGACTTTCTTTATCTTTTGTCTGGTGCCTGCTAGAGTCAAGATTTAACAAAAGAGAGCAAATCGTCTGGAACAAATTTTCTTCCCCCAATTGTGTGTCGCCATGCTTGGGAAAAAAAAGTTTTGAAGTTCTCCTAAAAGTTTTCAGTTATCACCCTCAGCTTGTGAAGGAGACATTATTACAGAAAAGGTTCCAGTCACAGTAAAGCAAAGACAAAAATTCAAAGTCAGATTAATTAAGAAGATGATTATAAAAGAGGTAATGTTTCTCCAAATGATATAGAGTTTGAAATCAGATTTTCTGAAGACATGGAATCTTTTGGATCCGTGAGAATGGTTACTGATTCACTGACTATGCAATCAGGTGTGTGTGACATTGATTGGCTGATTGAGCCCAGGTGTTAGGAGTTTATATGCCCTATATCTCTGTACTATCTTATAAAGCTTGAAAATGCCAAAAAACTATCTTAAAACATAAGAAATACCCCCATGTCAAGATGTATATGGTAATTAATATTTCTAAATATCCTCCATAAATGTAAAAACACAAGTTTTGTGTGTGTGTGTGTGTGTGTGGTGTGTGTGTGTGTGTGTGTGTGTGTGTGTGTGTGTGTGTGTGGGGTGTGTGTGTGTGCGCGTGCGTGCGTTGCGAGTGAGAGAGGGAGCTTGTCTTTCCCTTGGGTCATAGCATAAGTGTTTTGCTGAAACGGACCCACAACCCCCTCGACACCCACAGCATCCAGATCAGCTCTTTTCTCTGACCTTGTGCCTCCCACATGATTATCCCCAGAGTGCCCAATACCACCAATATACTGCTAACAACAAAACACTAAGGGCAGCTGGCTCTCCTCGCTTGTTACCACAGGCTGAGTTGTGCTAAGCAAAATATTTTCAACAGTTGGCGTCGAGACAGCCAGCCAGCCAGCCAGCCGGCCGGCCAGATTTAGTTTGTATGAGACACAGAATGCTCAGCAGATTAGAAACTGGATTGTGTCAGCACACATTGCAAACACTAGCAACTGCTGCTTTATTCCTGGTAATAGTTTTCATACTTAAACTAGATTGCAATAACTGTTGGTCTTCATTCCGTGAAATACATTTATTTTAAAGCTACAGTGTGTAACTTCTGTAATTACAATAACACCGTCTCTACATCTACATGAAGTAAGCCTTTGGCGATCGTGTATGGATTTGTTTATACCTTTCGATGTACCTTTTTAGCAGAAGAATCAACAATTGAAACATTTTCTTGTGCACTTTGTCAAATTTCTCTGAGCTCCTGTGCCATTGTCAGGGGTGACACCAGTCGTTTAACGGTGCCATACTGAGAAACAGAGAGAGTTTTGTGGAGTGGACAGGCTTAATCAACTTTGTGTCAACTCATGTGGTGATGGCTTGAATGTACCTGACTTTCATTTATATGAAACAAAGTAAAAGCTTTAATCTGGATCCTAGAAAAGTAATATTAACTTCACTCAGCACCATCTAACTGTGCATAATCAGTCATGGTTTGAAATCTACAAAGTAACTTTACCACTACACACATAGCACGTTTTGTCTCATTCAGTCACGGCTGCTATGGCACAATGCGCTTGTCTTTCCCTCCGAGAGTGAGGCTCCATAATCTTGGAGCAACACGACGCTCTCCCACTGAGAAGGGAGACTGTTCTCCAATGTTTCAAGCTCCTTGATCTGTATGCTGGTCCTGCTATGGGGTTCCTTGTCTCCCAACACAGTGTGTTCCTCGGGAGAGGGAGGCAGCACTCATTATGTTCTAGAACACCACAGTACACTCTACAACTCATGAAACATGTGTCACATACTTTATAGAAGCACAACTAGTTGTTTCACATGCGAGACATCACATACTGTATGTAAGCTAGACCAGTTGTTTTCGCCATCTCAAGAGACAAAGGCAATCATGAATTGTTAGTAATGATATTCATGTATACTGCATTGTTATTTAAAGCAGAATGGATTTCTCCGCAAAACCAATTACTTTATTTCTGCATATTTCACAACAACAAGTCACTCTAAACATTCTAAGAATGTGTCAAACAAGCTTTTCTGTTCCGCCTGTAAAATTAATGTTTGCTCAAAGGTGGAGTCAGAACTTGTCAAAATCCAATTTGGTCAAAATCAATGAATATATCCTCGCTATGTCCGCAAAAGTGTGTGCGCTGAAACAAATCCAGTGTTAATACACAGCCTAGGGTCTGTAAATGGCCATGTTTGCCATAGCTACAGTGGGCCAAACATTGTAAACCCAACCATCATTCGCAAAAAACCCTCTTCCCTGGACAATTCAACAGAATGCTTATCCTCTCTCCGTTTCTGCCAGTCAGTTAAGCCAATCAAAGCTTTATTTTAAACTGACAGTTGGCCATTCTTCACCAGAACATCAAATACAATGTGTCTAATACATCCTGTGCCACATTGAAAAACACAGTATCTGGTTGATAAAGGTTTCGGCAAATTAGAGTTTGAGCTCAACAATTGCTGCATCTAGGACACCTCGCACAACAAGCTGACAAAAAGACTGGTTCGCATCTGTTTGCTGCAGTTTGAGGGCGTTGTCTAATCTCAAAACCATTTATTTCTGTTTGAACATCAATAACAGCCGGCTCTCAGCTAGGAAAACTGGTTCCGAGAGAACCAACTCGTTGCTGGTCTAGAACCAAGAACTATTCCGTCAGGGGCTGTGGGGGGCATTATCATGATTAAACATATAATACTATCTAACATGTTTTTTGACCACAATTTTGAAATGAAAAGGCCTATGAGACATAATCAAAACTCCATCACTTCCTGTAACAATTACGAAAAGCAGCGCAAATGCAGCGGACCAGTACTTTTTTTAAACACTTATGTTGGGTTGCAAAGCAAAACCGCAAGCAACGAGTTTTTAAATTGCGATGTAGTCCACTGTTGTTGGTGTGCTTTAAGTTAGCGCTAGCGTTAGCCAACATATATAGGCTCACTGTGATGTGATTACTTGGCTCACTATCCTGCGAAATATAAAACTTGGTTCTTAGGAGGTTTGCGAAGTTGAAAAAACGTCCAGCAGTAGCACCAGCCAAACCTAGAAGCAGGTTAGCATTGGTGGAATGGGGCATAATGAGTGATTATGACAACTTGTATAATTTTAGCATACACAACTGCAAACATGGGAGAGACATGTTTCAGTGAACGCAAAACCATCTGACCCACAGGTTAGGAGCATTGGGAGCTTACAGTATGACAACCTCTGTACGCAGTGTGTGGGATCACCATGACACACCAACCCTCATTTCTTTAGACAGGGAATGAAAAAAAGCTTTTGAGTGCTGAAGTGTTGTCCAAGGTTGAATCTCTTACAAATGTTAAAATGTGTTAATTTCAGGTGGAACGTGACGTCAGTCCTAAGAATACTTCACCCATACGGAACCATCGTTCTATCATTATAAAACCACTATTATAATATAATGAATGAGGTTTTTCTTTCCTCAGTCTTCCCTTGGCCCAGCTGTCCTGCAATCCTGACCCTTACTGTGATGTCACAAGAAGGAAAATGTAGGGTTAGACAGTGAGACCATAAAACACTCTTTCTGCCTTTTCTCAGGCTAGGAAGATCCGATTTAATATTATTTTACACATTTATACTACACAGGATCTCCGAGTTCAATACACCTTCATATTCCAACTGGTGAAGTAGGTCATTTTGGATGAACTCCAGAAGCCTATAATTTTTCAGGGTCAAATGTGTATATTTATGCATCTCTGCCATGACTCATATGGCTAATTTATGGCTCTGACACATACTGTATATTCATCATTTAACAAATTTAAACAAAAAAAATGTAGCGGATCTCAGATTGACACTGCTGAAATATATAGGTATGATTATAGACAACATATTATTCTATAAATACATTTGTTTAACTCACTTTTGAAGATAATTAAAAGTGAAACAGACGTGTCCAGACACGGATCAAACTACTGGAGCGTAAATATAAAAAGGTCACGCTCATATGTTGTTGTTTTGATGCATCCCAACTAACCAATTCTTCCCTCTCACCAACACTTGTGGTTCAAATCATTATCTAATGAGAGCAATGTTTGTGGAAGCTGGAAATAGCTCAATGAATATTTTAAAGCCACCGGCTTGTAGCAGCTATTTACTAAGGCCCTGGTTTCAGTGCAGTTCAAGAAAGGAAAAAAAAGTATTAACAAACAGTGGGGGATATGGGGAGGGAGGTGATTGAAGTGGGGCTAGTTAACGCGTGTCGATTATCAGTCCTTTGCATGTGGTTGACTTCCTCTGTGCTAAGCTTTACGGGACAGATCATTAGAGATGAATAGCAAGCATAGCACGCACACACACACACACACAACACACACACACACACACACACACACACACACACCACAACACACACAAGAAGAGAATCAAGAGCGCAAACGCAGGTAATCCAGCTTGTGTGTCTCGGACCTGGAAGAGGTCAAGCATGTCAGCGTATGCCAGCTAAGTATGGCCTCCAGCCGGCCTGCTGTAGAATGGCAGAGACGTCCCACGGGATAAGCTTATCAAACCAACAGAACAAGCGTGTGTGTGTGTGTGTGTGTGTGTGTGTGTGTGTGTGAGTCACTGAACACCTGAAGCTTTTTCTTGGTAAGTCCACCAGTAGATTTATGAATATCCTCAAAGTGGACGTAGTGCCTTCTCCACTCCAAGGCATCTACATTTCCATTTGTGCCTAAGGGAATTCCTTAAAGCTGGAGTCAGTGATTCTGAGAACGTTTTTTTTTGTTGGTCAAAATGAGTGAATTTCGCCTGACATTCCACTGCCTGTCTGTACAGTGTGTGCGCTGAAAAATAAGATGATGCTAATACACAGCCTAGGCTCTGTAAACTGGTAGGTGAACAAATGATATGTAAACAAAGGGGCAACCCTGTAGCGAGCAACATGCCCGTCTACAGAGCCTAGGCTGTGTATCAACTCTTGATTTTTTTTTCCAGCGCACACACAGTACGGACAGGTAGCAGATAGTGATGCGATATTCTCTGATTTTTGACAGAAAGACATTTTGTCAACAAGCGTTTTTCAGAATCGCTTCACTCACAAGGGGCGTAAACATTTATATACATACATAATATGTAATCAATGCGAGCGTCTGTGAGGCCAAGACCTTGCATCTCTCTGTACAAAAGCGAGCAAAAAAATTAAAATAAAAACATTCCAACATAAGACATTGGGTCTCTCTTTATGCTGTGAGCAAGATCAAAAGCACACTCAACTGACGGTCACGTTGGCTATCCCCCCCAACCCCAAGCAATTTAGACCTCCAGACTTCACACATAAAAACTTCAGATCAAGATTGGAGAAATTACAGTATCTTGGATGTGGACTCCCATGCCAGTTGCGTTTTACACCCCAGCCCAATCAATACTAACCACCCATAAAAGCCCTACAGCGTGGTGATGCAACACAGATACTGGGTTGCAGCCTGGCGTGAGGAGGCAAGAGGCCCTTACCTCCTAGAGTTATATAGTTATATATAATCTAGAAGCTGAAATGAATCCTGTTCTCCAGTCTGCAGCAACGCCTCTGGTTTGCTTTCTACACACAGGACATCTGCACAACTGGACCTTTTCAATGCAACATATGACTGGCCATTATGAAAATCCATACCTCAACATGATTGCCATTTTCTTTGTTCTGAGGTGCAAAATCAGTATTATTTTGTAAAATTATATTTAAAAATTTTAATTAAAAAAGACAATGTTATCATTCAAGGTCCTTAATGTTGTAACATTTGATTACTTAAAGTAAAGCTATGCCATAGGCTATGGCAGTACTCTGCATTGTTTAGTGGTAAAGTTGTAGATCGCAACACTCCCTTGCCAAAACCTCCCGTTCGGATAATTTACAGAAGCTACGGTGGCCTTCAAGGACAAGAAGCTATAGTCACTTAAAATGGCATCATCCAGCACTGCCTCAAGTTTTTCCACAATATCAGGTGATGAGGTGAAAATGTATTGAGTTATTTATTCTAAAGTATTTCTTCTTCGTCTTTCAACAAGTGCATTTTTAGCAGACGGCCACTATATAGCCAATAAGAACACCCTTACATTAATCCATGCTGTGCTGCTGTAGACACATGGCAGCACAGTCCCACTTCTATGTAGATATAAACCGCTCATTTCTAAGCGATTATTCTCTTATTAAAACTTGTGAATATATACCAAGTCTGTTCTGAAAAACATCCATTTCCTTCACAAACTTTACATTTACTATTCTAGCCAACACTCTGAGTGAGTTCTGAAAGTATACCAGCACATTTTCATAGCATAATTACATCACGCAAAAACCACTGACTTGAATCCAATAAAAAACTGTCTGACAGTCCTTCGAGGCCATAAGAAATCCCTGCGGTCTGCTGACATACAATTCCACGGCACAAAATTACATCCAAATTAGAGAGTTGTGGAGTAATCAGCAGCCTCTCCATCACTCTCAGCCCAAAACAGAGGAGGTAGCCGCAGAGCACACTCACTCAGAATCCAATGTGCTAATACAGCCTTTGCAAATGTGAGGGCAACTTCTTAATCTCTTACCTCATTAAGCTGTATAATGTGCAATAAAATGTCTCATTCCAGGCACAGAAGCGTGTAGTGTTGACGTTGGAGTCCAGTGTTAGTGCCAGTAGCAAGAGATGGGTAGAATCCCACAAGGGCAGCCAACAGCTTCCTGTGTGAAAAGCAAAACACATATGGAGTGTGAGACAGTGTGCACTTGTTACTTGTTAACCACGGATAAATGTTACTACTTGGGCAATCCTTCATTATTAAACATGAGGAGGTCCCCTTTTCTATACATTATTTATAACACAATATTGTCCCTACACCTAATATTGTAAAATCAGTCTTGACACATTTATATGGAGTTAGATTTTCATATATTTACTGTACGGATAAGTTCTATTTTTTTTTTGTGACTGAATTTTCTGTGACACCTGTGTGACTATTTTCTACAACTAAAAAATGTATTGTGCACGATGGAGTATTAGAGCCACGTTGAGGAAAAAAAATAAAAAATTAAATCACAAAAATATAATTGTAACATTACGAGAATAGTCACAATATTACAAGAAAAACATTCATAGCTTAAAATATCTGGAACAAATTCCTGATTGTACAAGAAAACATTTAAAAAAAAGTAAAAGTAAAAAGTTGTATACAATCTACTTTTTATTGTAATTTTATTTTCACAATATTACAATTTCTTTCTCGTAATATTGTCGAATTCTCCGAATATTTTCCCCCATCAAGGTCTCAAACTCTGACATTGTTATCCATCAAATGTACCTCCATATGTTACTATCATTGTACAGTATGGTTGTAGGGATTACATTTGTGCCTTGAGTGTTTGATATATAATCTTCAAGTTTTTTTAATATTAATAATTCAATAAACACATTAACATACATCATACAAATACAATGTCCTTATGACAGGGCACTATTAGGGCAGGTTTCACTCAATCACTGCCAAGACAGGGGGATTGTTCATCAACACTACATCAATCTGTGACTAGGGTCCAAGAGCTCAAGGTGAGTTATCTAACCTAGCTTTATTTTTCCATTTTACAGAAGATGGGAAAAAAATAGATGTTGTTCTAAAATACTCATCATGTAAATATATGATTAATGAGCAATTAAAACAGGGGACACAGGATCATAAATGTATATCTCATTTTATTGTGACATTAGTAACCAATTAACATCAATTAATTCTGTCAACCTATTCAACACCCCCCCCCCCCCCCCAAATAAATAAATCAATCAATAAAAAATATCCGGAAGTGATGTAATCAGTGACATCAGAGCATGTTTTCCACATTACAAACCAGTCTACCCCAAGCATAGTTCCCTGTTTGCTCTACCCAAGGCATACATACCATGTTCATTTATCTTCTGGATGGTTTATGCTTGAGCTAAATCTAACGTCGAGGTATCATCATCAAAACGCCAAATTGAATATTGAAATGCACTGCGGAGGTTTGCCACAATGTCAGAACTTATTTCGAGACACCTTTTTTTCTTCCACTCCTCCTGTAATGGAATTACTTTCCCATCACATCAAACTTACAGTCCTGCGTCGGCTACACAATAGCAATCCATCCTGAGATATGGAATCCCTTGTCAAATATAATGCATTAGGACACAAACGGGCCGTCTCATCGATCCAGTCCCAAGGGGGCTTTAAATTGCTCCGCTACCACTATACATTATAGCAGTAACAGCGCGCAAGAGAAATAGAATGTGTCCAGCTGAGAGCCACTACCTTATCAGTGAAATATCATTAAAGCCTCTGTAAAAAAGCTTCTAGCTATGTCATTTTGGGAGTTTGGTTTATAAGGCATATACTGTATATATCAATCCAAATGAACGATATTGTCATTAAGCATGATGTACTTTACAGAAATTGGGTTTAGATGAGGCAGACTATGATTTTGGTCTTAATACACTATAAGTATTTGGAGTATCAATCGCACCAGTTCTCTGAAACACAATGTCTGTTGCCATGGAGACCGTTTGATATGGCCATGCCATGTGAAATGCTCTAGTCTAGACAGTAAACCATTTTATTTTTTTTTTTTTTACTGAGTTTATAATATTTACGAAAAAAAAATTCAATCAGATTTTGCAAAAAAATTTATTGAGAGGCACCCAACTTTGATATCACATCTTGATTTTTTTTTTTTACCATTTTAGACCAGGTTTCCAGTGGTTTTAATATGTCCCAGCGATGGTTATTATAACCAAGCCAAACTTGAATCTTGGAGAGACTGTTCAGGATACTCCAGACAGCCTTTTAGTCCAGATTGCCTTAACAAAATGTTCCCCCGCTTCCATCGCCAACTAACTCCCCAAGGGTTCTGACTGCTCCAGACATTTCTATAGCAAATGTCTCCACCTCTTTCTCCTCCTCCTTCTGCTTCTGCTTCTGCTCTGTCAGTCTCTGTGATCTTCAGGACGAATGGCACTGAAGAGATAAGCCGGCTGGACAATGAGCATGTCCACCTGGCAGGGCCGATGCTCCATCACTGGGCCCAGGGTTACTGAGGTGTCACTATAGCTCTCCCCCATTCGCTGCGCTGAAGAAGTGCCATATATCCTCAATGGTATACCTGGCAGGACAGTGGACCTCCTGGCACTGTCAATGTCATTGACTTTTGCGACTTTTCAATGCCATATTTTTATACCAAACTTCAGGTGCGAACACACTGCTCTGACTCCAAAGTCAATGTAATCTGGCCAGCAATGGGCTGCCGGGACGCATTAAGCACTTCACACAGTGCAGACACGTGCGGCCCCAGCAGAGTGAAAATATAGATTTTTTTTTTCCGCCGCCGCTCCGCGATAGCAATCAGCGTGACTCTCCGACGTCACTCGATTCGGGAGACGGAAGAGGAAATTAAATGAGAAAAATAATAGTCACGTTGCAGCGCGGAACCTGCGATTCGCGGAGCCAACCGCCGCACCTTTAAAAGGTGCATTATGCAACTTTGGGTGGGTCAGAAATGAAAGAAAAAAAAAACACCAAAATGAATGATTTTTGAAATCCTGTTATGACTCAAAAGCATATTAAATACAAACTCGCCTAAGTATCCAGAAGTGTGTTGAGAATATACTTTGTCCGGTAAGACATGGACCTACCAAATTGGATTTCCTTTTTTGTCAATTTTTTTTTTTTTTTTTTTAAGTTAAAGCTGACATTTAAAACTTCTACAATTTTCTTTCTCAACGTTTTCCTTTCTGCTAGTTATCTGTCCGGACACACAAGCGAGACCAAGACAGGAGGATTAGAAACCATTTTTTGTGCCGAGCCAGCATTCATGGGCCATTTGATAAGGAGCCATTGTTTGCCTGATATCCAGCCAATGAAAGCAAAGGAGAGAGTTGTATAGTAGCCCTGGGGGTACATTTTAATACATGCAGCAGTAATATATTTCAGAAAATGTCCTGGGTCGACCACTGTGACTGAATACACAGTTCATTTTTCAAACAAAGGCACACTGCTTTTCAAATATATCTTAATTTATTCCTCAAGACATAATAACATTAAAGACAATTTAAAAATGAGCATGCCTGCATAGCTCACCTTAACCATATAGTGTCTAGACTTCTTTGTTTTTTTTAACAATGTCATCCACCATTGCTATACATGCTGTATGTGTAACAATGCATGTTTTACTTATTTTGGCACACACATGCAAAGTCCCTTGCTTGTAGCATATACAACTAGTGCATTTAGTTAGTCCATCCCATTTTAATCTACTATCATCTGTTTTTGTGACACTGGGGAAAAAATAAACTACTTCCGCTTATCTGATTGATATTTATATATTAGTTGTAATTCAAAAAGCACATGTTCCACTAATACATTAATGAAGAGTGAAATCTAGGGAACATATTAAGACACTAATGGCGTTTTGCTCTCTATTTAATTGATTGAAGTTGTAGCCAAGACATTTCTGAGCCGTTGCCATCCTTTTTTCTGTTGGTCTAGGGAGATTGCTGTTGCAGAACACAGTGTCGCCTGCTGCTTAAATCACAGCAGATGGCACAAGGAGCGACACAAGACGTAGGTAATCTGGATTTATGACCTCACACATATGCTGAGTGCAGGGGCATCTGTGTGATGAAAATGGCAGCTATTTTAATGAAAACTGGAACTTTTTTGCGCTACGAGACGTCTCGGAGATGAGCCCGCTGTAGAAAATTACAACACATTACAGTTACACCAAGGTTGCCACTTGAATGGCCCCTGTGTTTTTCGGCCTTGCAATTATAGAGCAGATTTGAATCACACTGTAAAAAAATAGGATCAAACTCACCGTGGCACTTCATTTGAACCTCTTTGGAATGTTTTGTGTGGCTAAAAGGGAAAGTGCGTATATTGTCACCACAATCAATTTCATTATATCTATTTATATAGTAGCTCTGACATTCTCTGAGCTCGGTGTATCCTTCCTCAGATATGTTAATCTTACTTAGGTATTACGAAGGATTTTCTCACTGCTGCTTGTTGTTTACTCAAACAGCTGTCAGGTGTTGTTAGGATGGAGAGGGATGATAGAGAGACACATGCGATAGTACAATGTGTTTTTGTCTGATTTCGGAAACCAATGTAATTTGCTGCATAGAAAAAAATTAAATATTGTAGTCACACTTTAAAGACCTACTTCACCGGTGGGAATATGAAGGTGTATTGAACTCTGAGATCCTATTTAGTATAAATGTGCAAGAAAAATTGAAATTGGTCCATCCTAGCCAGAGAAAAGGCAGAAAGAGTGTTTTATGGTCTCACTGTCTAACCCTACATTGTTCTTACTGTGACATCACAGTAAGAAAACTGTAGGGTTAGGATTAACAGCTGGGCCAAGGGAAGACTGAGGGAAGACTGAGGGAAGAAAAACCTCATTCATTATATTATAATAGTGATTTTATAATGATAGAACGCCGGTTCCGTATGGGTGAAGTATTCCTTTAAAAGAAAAAAAAATCTTTCAACACCTTTTCAGCAATTTTCTTGAAGATTAACTCAAATTGTCAAATCAAGGAACCTAATTATGTTTTGTGCTGATTTGATTTCTCTTGATTATTGCAATTTTTGCAATTTCCTTGTTTAATGGATTATCTAAGAGGCTTTTTGGAAACAATTGTAATTTGCTGTAGAACAGGTGTTATCTTGTAGTCACACATACAGAAAAAGAAATATGATTTGCAATTATTGCAATGTTTTCGTGCAACTGTTTTATGTCAAGTCTAACTAGATCCGGCTGTTTCGTAAACATCCCCTAGTGTTACATAACACAACAATCTATTGCTGTGACAGGAGTGAGTTGAACCGATTTATTTCACTCCGCCACCTTTGCGTTGCTCACGCTCCTTTTTCTCTCAACACATTTGCAATTTGGTGTGACAGCCCTAACGCATAGCAAGGAGTTGACAATGGAGTATAAGTCATGTCACATTGAACTCAAAACTAAATCGGGACTCTCTTTAAGATAACTACATAGTTCCACAGATAACTGAGAGCCATGTTGGTTATGATGTGTACACCAATGTTAATGACCAATTTGCACTGATGATAGGACTTGAGTCTTCTTAGACCTGAAGGTAATGTTGTTATATTGGCATGGAAATAAGAGCCTCACAAATTAGATATATTTTTAAGCAATTGACTTCACCGTCATTCCTTTACATGAAAAAGTTACGCACTATACCGCTTCAATGCAGTCTGAATGGGTAGGACTGGGAGCTCTCATTTCGTCCATTTGAAATGGTGCTAAAAGCCCCAAGTTTTAGGACTAATTGGTTTGCTAAACGACTCAAACGAAAAGAGTCAGATGTTTTCCTGCCCCCTCGTATGGGGAAGTGACAAACACAAACGGCATCATTCATTTGATCTGCTGGTTGTTTGAATCAGAATGGGGGCGACAGAATCACAACAAAGCCACATTCCTCATTAGTGGATCTGAGCCGACAGCACAGGGCAAAGTCATTCCCCACATTAACTTAGTAAAACAGTCTGTTACGTCCGGGCCTGCTCGGTAAACAGACATAGATTTTTTTTGTTGTTTTTCTTCTGTAATAACACTATCCAAAGTGATGCCTTTCTAATAACTTATCTGACAAATAGATGATCCCCCTATGGGAACTGAGAACACGTCCTAAATAGGTGCCAGGTTAACTGATCCCCCCCCCCCCCCTTTTAAAACTGGTGTATTCTAAAGTGCCAGAACAGCTGTCACAGGAAATGATAAATGAATGAAAATTATAACAGCTGATAACCAGAGTAAAGATAACAGGTCACACGGTGTACAATAACTTTGCCAGCCTTCAAGTTTTCTTTTAAAAACCCACTAGGCCCAATGGCCTATAAAGAGGAACTGTACAACAAAGTTATTGTGTGGCTAATACAGACAGGGATACATCGGCAGTCACTTATTGTACTTCACACTTGCGTGTTGCTACTGCGGTATGAACTTCCATCAGGCTGACACTATATATTAGTAGATTTTAAATGAATTAAACTGTGTTCCCAACCGCAAAAGTATCAACGTGGATTCAGGCTACATTCAACCTGCATGCATAAGTGGCCGCATTCTGATTTACTCTAAGTTGTATGTGACTCGGGACAGGTGTGTTTCATTTATGACAGTGTGACCACAACAAGTAATATGCAATCTGATCTTGTAACCCTTGAAATTGGATAACAAAAAAACTAGTATATTTTTGATAAATTACGGCCACTTGTTTTTTCTTCAATCACAATAGTTTGAATTGTGTTGTCCATTTTTTTGGCCATGGCTAACTGGGACCACATAGTTAGGAACCTTTTTTGGGATTTACACCCCATCAAGATTATTAGTAGTATTTTCCCTTATGCAGGCGCTGACAGTGAGCAGTGTACATCAAGGAATCCCACTCCCGGTTCTATATACTGACAAACACCTTCACCCTGAGAAGTGATCCACTGATGGCAGGGCATGAATCTCCACCGATATAAATACGCATGGGTTCTATCAATTCTACTCAGCCTTCTGCGGTCAGGCGTTGTTTATGCCAAGCTGCTACGGCAACAACAAACTTGGAATCGGAAGCAGTGCGTTTTCCCCACCGACATACAGAGAGAAGAACCCTGTTGTCATCCCCCTTCAAAACTGAGCCATAAAATGTTTAGTACACAGCCATCCATCTCCTATTCTGCAGAGCTTGAGGATGTAATTTAGCTGCTACTAATTCACTATGTCCAAATGTTAGCAAAGTGTTTTTCAAAAAAAATTCCGAAGGCTATACTTTTTTAAGATTGATTCAACCACGCTGTTAGATAAGCCTCTTTCTCTCTCTCTCTTGATGAAGAACGCAATTGTTACACCACATTTTTTGCCTCATCTTGCGATCCATTTTTTTTTTGTTCCTCCTTAATTTGCTCCCCACACTTCTGCATTTTAATTTGTTGGGCTACGTGCCTAAGAACCCATGTCCTGAGCTGTCACGCCGGATCCTTCACTCTTTCCACCTCCCTTTGAAGTGCAATTACTGTTGCTGAAGATCCAATTCAAGCTGTGTAACTGACAATCACACCGGCGCAAAGTCAATTTGATTTAATTGCCTGAGAATTAAGCGTGGCACCGGCATCCAAAGGCACTCCCGACAGTAATGGTGGCATTTTGTTTTACCTCTCAGTAATAAGCCTCACACTTAAATTGATCGCGGTGAGGTCAGTGTCACAGGAATCCATCCAACTTGGCATGCTAAACACCTATCTAATGACACTCTTGTATAATTTGTATTACAATCACACATAGGAGAGGATTTGATGGCCAACTATACTGATCTTAGAAAGGATACTAAGAAACTCACAAACAGTCCAAACATGTACAAAACACAGAACAATCCAATCCAATCCAATGTCCTGCACCCACACCTACTACATTATACCCCACATAGATCAAAACAGATGTATCACTCAAACTCTTCATGGAGACCACGATGCATTACCGGCAAAGGGGATTCAACTCATATGTTATGGGACTGCAATAACCTTCAGCAATGTTGGCAATATGTCCCTTATAGCTTATCTAAGATACTCCAACACAAACCTGTGTGACCCAGTGCCTCCTGCTCCTGTGTTAGTTACCAGACAGCTGAATTAGACTGGATGTCCCCTCCCTAAAGAGCGTGACTTTCTATTGACGATATGCTAATCCAAATTAGAGGATGGATTACACCGGTAACATCTGTTTTTTTTTTTTTGTTAATAACTCTCATTGTTAAGCTCCACAGTGTATCAATGAGCAGGCTGTTGAAGCACCTGTATCGCTTGTGTTCATGTCCCATTATGTGCTCACATGGGTGGGGTATGTGTGTGTGTGTGTGGGAGGGGGGGGATGACTACCGGAGCTCAAATCAGTGTCGGGGGCCTCTCAAAAAGCCTGGAATGGTAAAAAAACAATGTGAAATGTTTGTATTTTCTAAGTTAAGATTGTAATAATATATTAATTAATTAGTTGGGTGACTTTAGTTGTTTTCTTAGTTCAATAGAAAGATGGGCACAACAAACATGGTTGACAATGGGTTAGGATAGCTGTTGTTCTGATTGAAGGAAGTCAGCTATACATCTATTTTTGGAGCCTGTGTGCATTATGTACTGTAACCTGAAGTAGTCTCTATCATAACTGAATCGCAATCAACATTGGCATTCCCGGGGGCGCCCTTAGCTCAGTTGGTAAGGCGTCCCCCCCCATGGGCCTCGGCCAGCAGCGGACCTGGGTTCGGTTCGAGCCCGCGGTCGTTCTCTGCATGTCGCTCCCCTCTCTGCCCCGTTTCGGCTCTGTCTCTGCACTATCAATAAAAGCATGGAAATGCCAAAAAAAAAATATCTTAAAAAAAAACTAAAAAACATTAGCATTCCCTGTTATACGGCATTTTATCTATGGAAATGACTTATGCAAGCCTAAAACCATAAAACACATGGCAATTGATTAATTTCAGTGGGGTAAATTCAACCCCGCAACAATGATTATTAATACTTTTTTTAATGGACAGTCTTTGATGACAACTCTATAAATAATAAAAAGATTCATGTTGTAAGTTAAATTATTTGTAAAACTCAATTCAAAAATGTGTGTCACATGGATCAAGGAAGAGAAAGACCCACAGAGACTATGATGTATGGGGGCCCAGAGTGCTGTGCTAATACGACTATGTGTTCTCATCCCTATGGTGCACAACATGACACATTCCTTCACTCGCTTTTTCACTTATCCTTTTTCTTTACCCTCTGATTTAATTTACTTTTGCATATGCATCTCCAGAAAATACATATTTCATCATAATGTGTTGAGATTGGACGCTTCGATCTTATGAGTGGTGAAGACGTCTGGCCTCCTTGGAGAGCTTATCATCACTGATGTATGAACTGCAGTGCAACTTAATGAACATATATTTTTTACCTCCTCCTCCCTACTGTTCCGCCCATAGCTACAGTGCATTATGCTAGAACTAATCTTAGCATCAGAAATGCTCTACATGCAAGCGTGAGTGTCCCTTCTAGGGGAGAGTTAGAACTTATAGTACGAAACAATGTGTTCCCTAATTTCCAAGTAGCCATTAACCTCCTGGCATCTCTGTTTTATTCATTAC